>JBBPOJ010001287.1:0-14852 GCA_038091395.1 Leccinum rimulosum | reverse complement strand
AAGGATGCGGATGCATTTCTACGCACCCAAGACGCGGCTGAAGGTATAAAATTGGTATCAAGAACATCTGAACACGAATACTGACTCAATCCAGTAGCGGACACCAAGCCAAACGCGAAAGAGAGTGCATCAGCAAACCAACCTTTTTGGACTACAGGGCAGACAGAAAATACCCACTTGTCAAGGGCTGTACATTCTGCACAGATGTGTGGCTGTACATCATATTTTCTAATGTTTTGGGCTGCCGAGTATCCACGTCTACACAGTTTAGGTCTGTGTACACAGATCCTACAGGCATTACAGACACAAATTACAAATCGATTATGTAATTTATCTGACAATCTAATCCTACGATACAGTCACAGCCATTTCATAGTATAGCCTTATATAGAATTAACTGTCGTCTTCGTCGCGCCAGCGAGACATCTGCGTCTGCTGAGAAAAGACCAGGGGATAAATGGGGATGGGAGAGGGAGAGAGGCGGGGGCACGACTCGTCGTCAGCGAGGACAATGAGAGATGAAAGGGAGGGACGCACCACGTCGACGACAAGTCGTTCGTGTAGTCCGAGTCGTCCTCGTCACGTCGGCGTGGCGTCCTCGCCTGGTGAGAGAAGACCAGGGGATGGATGGGGATGGGAGAGGGATAGAGGCCGGGACACGACTGCTGGGAGAATGGGAGGATGAGAGAGGGGAGACCGCGAGACGAGGGCAATCGTGGTGCTGCTAGCATGCCATGTCGCATCCGTCGTTGTCGCAGAGTCGTCGTCACGTCGTGATGAGATGCTGGTTGTTGGGAGGGGAACGGGATGAACGTTCTAGAAACGCCCAACTTCTTCACGTCGGTGACAAACACGGTACCAAACGTATTGGTGATCTCCAAATAGTCAGCGACAGCGACAGCGACGTCGTGTCGCCATCTGTCCACGCGCCCACACTTGGCAGAGTCTTGCACCGGAGGGGGAGAAGGTGACATAGGCATGTCCATCATGATCATTGGGTGCATACCCACTACGCCCATTCCCATACCCATGTTCACAGGCGGCCCAAAAAACCCCGAGCCCATCATCGCAGGGCTGCCAAAATAGAAACTGTTTTGCATCTGTGCCTGCATTAGCACTGTTTGTTGTTGCTGTTGCTGAAAATGTGCGAGCATCTGATGCTGCGTCTTGCGCTGCTGCTCGGGATGCAACGCGAGCGGCTTGTCGTCCTCTTCGTCCCCACCTTCCCCACTCATCAACGGAAGAGACGCGTGAGAAGCCATGGCAGGAAGACGGGAGGCGCGAAGACCAAGCGTCTGCTCGTCGTCGTCGTCGTCGTCGTCGCCATCGTCATTCATCGATGGCCGTTCCCCAGAGTGATTGCCAAAGCTGAAATTGGGTAGAGATAGCTTCGACTGGTTGAGCGAGATCTTCGTTTTATTGAGCACCGCCGCGAGAGGTATATCCTCGTCTTCTTCATCCTCCAAGAGCCTCGGTGGTGGAAGCTGCGTCGCCCGTTTGGAAATCCGCTCGACGGCTGCAATCAAGGGAAGATCCTCCTCGCTGCTATCTTCCTCTTGGCCTTCGTTCCGGAGTGGTTCCGTTAAGAAAGCAGGAGATCTAACATAGCGAGGTCCAGTCCCGGTCGTGCGTCTGAGCGATCTGTCGCAGAGCTCGGAAAACGTAAACCTGGCGACACGAGAGGTGGAGGGGAATGTGGAGGGAACGACCAAAGGTAGATAGGGTACGGTTGGCGACGACAGACCTGAGACGAGGAAGGAGGGGACGTGAGCGGGTCGAATATCTTGTTGATCTCTGCTTCGTTCTCTGATGTAAGGGGGTGGTAATATACTTGCGAGAGCGCACGGGGTATGTGACTATAGTCTGTAGGACGAACGTCGTCGCTGAAAAAAAGTTATCAAGTGATCGGAAAGACGAACCTGTTCCGGAATCGAGATCGGTGACTTGAAAGTGAGTCTTGAGAAGGTCTATGGTCGGTACGAAGCTAGAGCGCTGTATGCCGTTCTTGTATAGATCATCTGGATGTCGACTGGGAATGTGAGGAAGGACGACGACGGATGAAAGAGAAGAACTGACTTGCTTGTGATGACGCACTGGACGACTCCGTGTTTCAAGAGATGGTCGAAGAGTCTCCTGAGAATCATGGCGTCTGCAATGTCTGTGACCTGGAACTCGTCGAAACAGAGGACGTAGGCCTCGCGTGAAAGATCGCGAGCGACGGGGTCGATAGGGTCACCGCCGACGCTCGCGCCGCCCCCACCGCCGATGAGGCCCATGGCGAGCTTGGAAGGGTGGGCGCCCTTGTGTACGTCGATCATGAAGGCGTGGAAATGGACGCGGTGTTTGCGTGTGATGGAGGGTGGGAGGGAGTTGAAGAAGAGGTCCATGAGCATGGTCTTGCCCGTGCCGACGTCGCCGTAGAGGCCCTAGGGTGCATCTGGCGGTATGGATTCTGGTTCCGAAGGGGAGAAGAGGCGAGAGAATATGGAGGGCCTGGACGAGAGAAAGTGCGGGGTGGGTAGGCGAGTAGCTTGGAGTGGAAGGACTGTATGATGCGGAGTTGGTGTGCATCTGGACGGAGCACACCGTCGGACACGAGAGAGTTGTAGTGGAGTAGTGGCGAAGAGAACGAGGTGGTGGGTGGCGGTGACTGTGTGAGCGGGGATCGACGAGGACGGTGCGAGAGAGCGTCGCTGTCTGAGATTGTCTCGCCGAGGGGACATGAACAGGCTACAGCGCGGATCGTAGCTGGCACACGGCGGAGTGCTCTGAAGAGTAAGTTAGTTAGTTGTAGAGATCATCGATGAACGAGGAGGGAGTCGAGCTATTGCAATTGTCGTATACCAACGCCCAATACCATCTACATACTATTGTAATTAAATACAATTATGTACTCAGACCCGTCGTCGTCGTCCATCTCCTCATTTTGGCGACCAAAAACCCGATCCCGGAGTCATCGCTTGCGAGCGCCGCGCGCCCCTCGTCGTCCGTCATCCCGACGTAGACCTTCCACTGCTCGAGATCCCCCTTCTCAATGCCAAGCGCACGCACGACAACCCACCAAGCTCAAACCCGAGCGCGTCGTCCTCTGCATACACCTCAAATAGCCTCACTAAGTTCAGCAGCCCCGTCCCCGACGCGGCGAAGCAGACTTGGTCGTCGAGATGGGTTGTTCGGCCTGGACGAGCCCCGTCAAGAACGCGCGCAGCTCGACCGAGTTGAGCGACGATGCACGAGCAAGAGTCCCTGGCCGTTTGTCACGCCGGGAGTGTACACGCCAGACCCTCCGTTTCGCCAGGAGGTTCGAAAGACGGTCGATATCTGGCCGAGCAATGTCCGCAGGCGGGTCTCGAACACGCCGAGACGGTCTTTCACTGCACGGCCGGCGGCGAGGAGGTCCAGTGCGTTTTGTATGTGCGCCCAGTCTTGTGACGTGTAGTCTATCTAGGTCTGCGAGCTCTTCGTCCTCTGGAGCAGCAGCCGCTGTCGCCTTTGATCCAGGAGTCGACCGCGGATCTGTGTCGACGAGGCTAGAAATGGAGATGGTCCAGGTCTCCACGAACGCACTAACGAATGCATCCAGGGTGCGCACGAGGCCAACGGAGGCGTAACCGTGCGTGAACGCCAAGCAGCGTTCGATGCTCCCCTCTGCAGCGCTGAATACATCCGCGGCACGTTCACGCATGGCTCGGGCAGCCGGGTCGCCATCCAGGTCCTTGATGTTACCGGGAAGCGGGGTGCCCAAAGTGTTGTCCAGTAACCGCCTCTCGAGGGTACCAAAGTCGGCCTGGAAATCGAGGAAAGGTTGAAACAAACACTGATCCCACTCTTCACGTTCGTCTGCGCCGCCACCCACGTTTGCCGCTCTGCCCGCGCTACTCATCGACCGCCAAGACATCGACATCCGCATAGAACGCCTTCTGGGATGTTTTCCTTCGTTTGGAGAAGTGGGTGGAGCTAACAGGGAAGGAACAGATATACGTAGTTTCTCGAAAACTCTCTCAGCACCTCGTGCAAACTCCTCGGATGCTTGGTAAAGCTTCACTACGTCCTTGAATGCTGTTGTGGTGCTGCCATTGTGGAAGAGTGCAGCGAGACGCTGAGCGGCAGGTGGTGTGAGAACAGTAAGAGTGGTATTGATGATGGCGGAGAGCGTGCGTTCTGGGTCAGGAAAGATATTGGGAAGTGTGGTGCGCTCTCCATTCAGCATCGCTAAAAAGGAGGACAGGAAGGACGAGTAAAAGGTGCTCAGCGATTGGGGAGGCTCTCCTTCGCTGGAGCCATGTTCACCCTCGATGACTGCCTTGCTCCATGTCTCCACAATGGAATTGCGTCGCGTGCCATAGTAATAGTTTCTGAATTCGCCTTCCCGCTCAATCCATCGGTGTCCCGTCGTCGGCCTCACGTCGCTGTCGCCACATGCCGTCCTCGACACAGCGAGGGAGTCCAAGACAAGGCGGGGTGGCGGTGGGGTGTGCATGTATAAGTGGCGGGGGTGTCAAAGGACGACCAAAGGAGGCGAGGATGGGGGAGGGGACGGGGACGGGGACGGGGACGGGGATGTGAACGAGGATGGTGGCGGGGGAGACCGTGACACGAAGGCGATCGTGGTGCTGCTGGCACGCCATGTTGCATCCGTCGCGACGGCAGATGAGGATGGGGGAGGGACGGGGATGTGAACGAGGATGGTGGCGGGGGTGAGGACAAAGTGACCGCGAGACGAAGGCGATCGTAGTGCTCATCCTGGTGACACGCTGTTGCCGTCGTTGGTTCCGTGTGGGGCCTGGGCGGGGAGAGTAAGGGCGACCAGTGGCGACCGTCACGCGCTCTCGGCGGAACGAGAGCACGTGGCAATCGCCACACGCCATCCTAGAATACAGCGAGGGAGTCGAGGACACTGTGAACGAGGCCGCGAAGTGTTTAAAGTCTGAAGAACCCACCATTGGGTGAAATTTTGAAAAGAATTACAAACTGGTACAACAGTAAGTATGTACACAATTTGCGTAGCTCAACAATACACTATGTAGTACTAGTGGTAGAGGCCCGACAGTATGTAACGTTACCACTGGTGCTAGTAGAACCACCTATATTCGATCATAAGTACTAGGGGGAAAGGGTTGAAGGAAACACTTACCATGCGGATGAAACCTTGGAGTTGAATTGAAATTCAAACACGCAGCGTAGTACCCAGATTTTCTCATCACCAATCGTACACGCCCAACATGGTACTCGGCTGCGACAAGGTTTTGACGGGCTTGCTCCACTTGCAGTTGGTTGTACCGGAGTTGCAGCATGTCACGTTCGACGAGCTTGTCTGCGAGGTCTTTTTGTGCGACACGTATGCCGTAGTTCATTCGGGCAGTCGCTAATAATAACGAGGCCTCTGACGGGCTGTGTGGAATAGACATGTTCTCACGAAACGGCTGTACAGTCTGATTCAATTATGTTTTATTCGTCACCGCAACCTAAGTTATAACTTATATATAACACATACAGTTGAATTTACTGCCTGACCAATCGGAGCGTTGTCGAAAATTGATCCCAAGCTTGCCTCAATTGGCTCGTGCTTGGGGCTGAGGGTAAAATCAAACTCAGAAGGCTCGGGGGAATGCATCAGGAAGTCGTGTAGTATAGTACAGTATTTGATGTGACCGTGGATGAGTTGATTCGATCGGAACTTGCCGACGCCACAATGATGGGTTCACAAGTTAAGTTAAATTAAGGTAAGTTAGACGTCATTAGTTTGTCGACGAATTCGAAGATGCCCAGAGCGAAGAAAACGCTCAGGCGCGTTCAAAAAATTTCTTTCTGTCCAGATTGCGGTAAGCGATTTGCGAACGAAACCAATGTTCTCCAACATATGAACCAGCCTTCGAATGGCTGTGGCTCTCTCATCAACGATTTGCAAATGCATCCCCTTGGCAGCGTCCCGGCCCAGGAAGGTCCATCACACCATCAATCCCAAGCTACACATCCTGAAATTCACCGTGCTTCCGTTCCCTTCGATGACGTCCCGGACTCGGACGACTTTGACTTGCGCCCTGACCAACCTTCTGACTTTCCCATGGACGTGGACCCCCCACCTTCAAACGTAGAATTTTATCCAGGAGCTTCTGAGGCATTCCCTGGAGGCAAGAAGTTTATGGACGATTTTTTCTCTTACAAATACGCATCGTTGCGTGGAGACAATCTGTTTTATCCATTTGCGTCCAGGGAAGACTGGCAACTTGGATCGTGGCTCTTACGGTCGGGTCTAAGTATGGCAGAAATTGACAACTTTTTGAAGCTGGACTTGGTAAGTATCTAGTGTTCGCGCGTCTTGTTCAAAAACTGATCCGGGCGATACCATTCGCTAGATAAAAATGCTCGCGATTTCATTCCGATCCGCAAAGGCACTGCGTCTGCGCGCGGAAATGTTACCATCGGGTCCGCCATGGAAGTCTCTTCCAATTCGTCCGACGGTTCCAACAAAGCGAGCGGTAACGCTTTACTACCGAGATCCGGTGGAGTGCCTTCAGGCGCTGCTCAGTCATCCCCTCTTCGAGCGCCACATATCGTTTGTTCCCCGGAAGGTCTGGTCCACGGCAGCTCGATTGGTTCGCGTATACGATGAGTGGCTCTCTGGAGATCACGCCTGGGAACTGCAGGTAAGCACGATCGGTGCAGTTCCTCTCATTTTAACTTACTTCCACACCCAGAGTTCCTTACCGCCGGGCTCGACACTATTGGGCGTTACTCTATCTTCGGACAAGACGAACATTTCCGTCATATCCGGGAATCGTATGGCGCACCCGTTGCTAATTAGTCTGGCCAATATTGACGCAAGCATTCGCTGTAAAGGTTCGCTTCACGGTCACCTACTCCTCGCGCTTCTCCCAGTCCCTTCCTTCATCCACAAGAAATCTCGAGTTCGAAGTTTGTTGTCCGACCGCCTCTTCCACGAATGCCTGAGCATCGTCTTGGGCCCTTTAAAGGTTGCTGCTTCTGTTGGGGTAATGATGAGCGACCCCATGGGTACTTTGCGTTATTCATTCACTCCACTTGTCGGTTATATTGCAGATACCCCCGAGCAAAGCCTCGTTTCCGGCACCAGTCCCAGAGTGTCCCCCGTCTCCACTGCCACCTATAAGCAGTTTGGTGACGACGTTCGTTCCCCTCGCCGTACCGCTGCCGACACCTTGCGGGACATCTCTTTGATATGCTCAACATCCCATCCGGACGACTATACCCAATTCCTTAAGGCTGCGAAGTCGTATGGGCTCAATGGCGTTGATAAACCTTTCTGGATCGACTGGCCCTTGTCGGATCCGTCTAGGTTTCTCAAACCTGAATCCCTTCATCATTTCCACAAGCTATTTTTTGATCACGATCTGCAATGGTGCATTTTCGTTGTAGGCGATGTCGAGATTGACTACCGTTTCACCCTTATCCGGACGCTAGTCGGATACCGTAAATTTAGCGAGGGTGTTTCTAAGTTGAAACAAGTAACAGGACGAGATCATCGATCTATGCAACGCTACATTGTTGGCGTAATCGCTGGTGCTGTTCCCCGGCGTTTCCTCGCTGCTATTCGGGGGCTTATGGATTTTCGATACCTCGCCCAGCTGCCATCGTTTGACGACAATACAGTGCGACGATTGGATACATCGCTACAGATGTTCCATGATAACAAGGATTCGATCATCAAAGCAGGCGCGCGTTCCGAACACTTCCATATCCCCAAATTAGAACTTTTGCAACACGTCGTCCCTTCCATTCGAGACTCAGGCGCAGTCATCCAATGGAGTGCGGATGTCACGGAGCACGCTCACGTCACTTACGTCAAGAACCCCGCGCGCGCGGGCAACAATCAGGATTATTATTCCCAAATCGCTCGGCATCTCGATCGTGCCGACAGGTGTTTTCGATTCGACCTCGCAACGTGGATCGCGTCCAAGTCGCTGGACCTCGAAGCCGATCATGATGACGCAGAAGAAGAACACGAACCCGACGGCGAAACACAAAACTCCTTACTTTACTATTCCCCAAGTCGCAAAGTCGTCGATTACTTTGACGCTGCTCTCGCGCTCGTCAACAATCCACGTCCGGGCGTTCTTCGCCCGTTGAGGACATTCGCTTCGTCCACCACCGCTATCCACCTGGCCCTCAAGCCCTCCTCAAGAACCACTATTTCGGATGCGTCGGAGCTTTACGGGCTCCCCGATCTCCATGACGCCATTTCTGAGTATCTAGATCGCTGCTCGAGGGGCGAACCATTTGATATCTCGGGACGGAGGCAGGCCGATGCGCGTGTCATACTCGCGGACAAGATGCAGGTTTGGACAAGCGTTCGAGTACAGTTAAGGACCTGGAACGATCCGGGATCAGTGGAACCCGCACAGACTCTAGTAGTCGCACCGCCTTCACAGAAAAATCCCTCTGGTTGCTACGATTGCGGGATTGTCAGTCCCACTGATAACAGTGACTGGCCTGCGGGGGGGCTCAATGGTTTTTTAGAGTTTTTCTGTCGCACCGCTAATATACTGATACAAAATTCCAGGGCACTTCGTTGTTCAATTACGTCTCGTCTTCTGTCTGCGCGACACAGGCTTCCTGACGTACGTTCAACGGTTCAATCACGCGTCTGCCCCAGACCCCACGTCGGGCCTTTATGCCCTGAAACGTGCAACGAGAAGGGACGGGTCCCGCATCGGGGACGTCATTCCCTTATCCCTTATCCGTTCCCCCGCCCACGTTATTCCATGTTTCGGCAAAGCAGCAAATCCGCGCCTCAACTCAGACACTAGCTATGAACTTTCGACCGAATTTTGGCTAAATAGGTACTGGAACAAGCAGTTTTTCTACTCTCTCATGCCTAGTTAGTTACGCCAACGTCTTGGACGGAATAAGCATTCCTTTTGTGCGTTTGACATATGTATGTGGAGCCGCGGAGTTCCGCGCTATCGTTGAGATGCGGCGGGCGGTCCCCCCACTAGTTTCAAGTTCATGAGTTGATTCGCTCGTCCCCACCAAGTAGTACTAGGATGTCTCGTACTCCCTCTCCAAGGAATGCGGTCACCTCCGCGGCGTCGACACCCTACTGCATGAAAACTGCATCCATTCCAACATCAGCAAGAAACTGCAGCGCAACGCCACTCAATTTAGATCTTCTCAACGAGCTGGAGGACGGTACAATCGTCGAATCAGACCAAAAAAACACCCAACAACACTACATCCTACACCTCTGCGAAAGTCTCCCACCTCGCCAGACGACACCTCCAGAGCCCTCCACAGTGACACGTGACGACGGCTCGCCACTTTACAATTCCGCGTCTCGGCGATGGGACCCCTCTATGCTTCCTCACGTCCTCCGCGACAACTCTACCTCGGGACCTTTTCCAAACCCTGCTAGGACGAACAACGCCGCCCGAAACCAGACAAGAGGCTCTAGTACGCCGCCTGCTAACGAGCGCGGCAGACGGACGACGATCACGAGGACGTACGAAGGCATCAACGGACTACTGACGGAGACTCAGCAAGGCACCTACCTACCGAAGGCTGGATCGGAGGAGGCGCAGGTAGCATCGTGGCTCAACCAAATCACCACCTTTATACGTACGCACCATGGTCAACTCACTCCGGAAGATGACGCAGGCCCAGCGAGTCGGACAAGAGGAAGACTGCAACGTATGGCACGCCGTTGGACGGCCGAAGCATCCACGAAGGCGCAACGCGTTGCAGACACCGATTTACATCTCAAACCTGATATCGCTCTGCTGCGACCGGACGAGTTCAACCAGTCGGACTCCGGTTTTTCTTGGCAAAACGTCATTTCTTTCCTGGAGCTCACCTCCAGTGAGTTTACTCCTCGCCTCCGTCTTCAGCTTTCCAGGGTCGCCTACGCAGTCTTCGTGGCGCAGCCTGGTCGCCGCTTCGTCGCCGGGTTGTCAATCGCAAGCCAAACGCTACGCCTTCATCTTTTTGACCGCGCCGGTGCGGTCCACTCCCGTGGATACAACATCCACCATTCCCCCGAAGTTCTTGTCCGAGTTCTCGACGCTCTAACCACGGCTCCCCTTCAATCCCTCGGTTTCGACCCCACTCTCTCATTCTCCACCACTGCCATCCAGACGAAGCATCCCCGTGCTGTACTGCACATCGAAGTCGACGGGAAAAAATACATCATCGACAAATTCCTTTTCTACAGCCAGATGATCCGTGGACGAGCCACTCTCTGCTTCATTGTCATAGACCCCGCGAACAACGCGCGGTATGTCGTCAAGGATTGCTGGACCCGCAGCGGGCGGAAGACCGTAGAGGAAGATATGCTGAAGAGGATCAAAAGCTGTGGTTTGACATACGGAGTCCCTATTCTCGAGGCTGCATGGACAGTCCAGATATCGGGGCAGGACGACTCGACGTGTATACGCCGACCAAGTTACTTAATCGAACAACTTGAAAACTCCGAGGACCCTCCTCCTCTCGAGATTCGAGTTCATCGTCGCTTACTTCTCGCATCCGTTGGTGAACCGTTGACACGATTCTCGTGTATACAAGAACTCGTTAGTATCTTTATCGATATTGTCGACAGTAAGTGACCATCGTCATGCAATCAGACGGACCATTCTCACATTTCATTAGTCCATGAGCGACTCGTCAACATGTGTTGCATTATTCACCGGGACTTCAGCCTCAACAACATATTGATGTATGTCTTTGCGGGAGCCTGGCCATCTCGCAAGCTTGAGGGCGAGGACACCAGGTTGACCGAAAGGGAGGAGATCATCCAACGGCTTCGCTTTCGCCGCGGACTTCTGATCGACTACGATCATGCCAAATTCACCGATGTAACGACTAAAAGCGTGTCTGTAGAGAAACGGACGGTGTGTCACTTCTTAATCTGTAACCCATGATATACCTTGTTTATTACAATTCTAGGGTACGATTCCCTTCATGGCCATCGACATGTTGGCAGAATATGCCATGCCGGAGGGTTCAGTCGTCCACCAGCCAAAACATGATCTTGAATCTCTCGTTTATGTCCTCGTATGGATCTGCGTTTTATACGGAGATCCACGGACTGCAGACAGAGGCCCTCGTCATGCCATGGACACGTCTTTGGCTCCGTGGGTGATACCTAAGACACTGCTGGAGTTCCGAACTCTCGCGGTCTTCAAGCGTGGCGACCTCTATATGCGAACCGTGCTCAAAGGGTTCACGAAATACTTCGAACCACTCAAACCTACGGTGGAACAACTTTTTGAAGCCATTACCGAGAGTTTTTCCACAGACAAAGTGCTCAGCCACGACAAAGTCAAGAAAATCCTACTCGATGCGTTTTTTTCCGTGAAGGAGCCCTCCTTAGAAAATACGGAACTATTTAGATCTGGGACGAAGCACAAAACGAGCGAGGATGTAGTGCAAATGACCAGGGATCTTCGCCTCTCGGAATAGTTCGCCGTTATTTCTACAATTCGTCTTTATTTCTTACGTTATTCCTTGTCACGTGTATGTGTACTTCTCTATTTCTATTTGAATGCGAAACATATGTAAGGGGCCATTTTACTAAGTACGCCGGTCATGAAGTCTACAATGCGAGCGATTATCTCACTCGCTTCAGTGAAGCGGCGGTCTTACAGGTAAATTTGTCTGTTATTACCCGTGTAGCAACGTGTTTTATGACTCATTCTCATTGTCACAACGGGAACGCGCCGGTTTAAAAACCCACATACACTCCCAGCAACTCGTGTCTATCATCCTCCAGGACCCACTCTCCTAGCTACCATGGCAAACCGTGTTCCAAGGCAAAAACGACCATCCACTCAGACACCGGACGAGGATGCTCCTCCTGATGCTCACAAGAAAACGAAGATTGTTGTCAGCGGTCCAGGCGAGTGTAAGGAATGAATCCATAGCATTGTAACAAATAACGAAATCTCGTGCAGGTCGGACCAATTCCCGCCGATCCACCAGGTCGAACATGGGGCAAGGCGGTCAGAGAAGTCAGTTAGAGAATATCGAGCGTATTCAGACCGAAAGTGCTGGTACCAAGGTATCCAAACTTATGGCCGCAACTGCGAATGAGCCCTTAAATCCTATGGCTCCGATGGCTAGCGAGGCGAGATCCTTTACGTCGAAGGCGTCTTCTGGTGACACGGTAAGCAGATTATTATTTTTCACTGTCGTAAGGCTAACCCTCCAGTCAGGCTCTTTCAACCTCCCAGTCCCACCCGAGCGCTCGTGAACCATCTCTTCCTACCTACCAAGCATCGGTGGAGGGATCGCGCTATGGATTTAGCGTTCCCAATGAAGGACGATCATCACAACAATCGAACCCGTCCCGTACTCATTCGACGGTCTCTCTCACACGTACTCGCCCTATAGTGGAATCAGTGACCGCCTTCGAATCTCAGTCACGGTCGGCCACTCCTGCATCTCGAGTCGGGTCAACTGCTCCTCCTCCTGCATTCCGGGCTGGGTCTATCGTTGCCTCATCTCGGGCAAGGTCGACTGCTCCGGCATCGCGCGATGAATTAGTTCCCCTGGGTTCTCACGGTGGTTCTACCAATCGCTCTAGTACGTATCACCACGAATCCCCTCCCTCCCATGGTATGTCGCAAATGCCGGCGAGATCGTCCCAGGTCCTACAGCGGACTCGCGTCCCTTTTACGCGAACGTTCTCGGTGCATAACCAGGATGAGATGACACGCCAGACTCGGGATGTTCCATACCATTCTCGCAATGTCGACACCTCGGAGGGCGAAGATTTTCCCCAGAACTCTCAAGTGGCTCGCAGTGCCAGAATGCTTCAACCAGAAGACCCGCCCATCGATGAAATTTCGCCCGATGAGGACGATCGGCTGGCTGAGCAAGCTTTTCGGAGTGAGTGCTGGGAAAAATCTTAGCTATTCAGTGCTTAGTCCGCTCGTAGATGCCAACGAGGAACATTCGAGGCGTGTTGATGACGCCGTTATTGGTAAGCCGCCGTACACGAACACACACACGATTAACAGCTAGTAGATCCAGTTCTACTTGCAGAAGAACGCGCTAACAACACTGCGAGGGGTAATCCGTTCGTAGTATCCGTCTATAAATTAACGACTAATAGCCCGCATAGGCCGGTTCGACGACGATGCCGCCCGCAACGTTGTAGAAGAATATCACCAACGCAACCGCTTCCCCCGCCCCCCGGATCCAACCAGTCTGCGCAATGTGCGTCTCCAACAGCACGGTTCCGATATCGCCAACCTGCCTCGGTCCCGCTCGGAGAGTAGCGTGCCATCCGACCGTGCTCAAACCCCGCCCGTCCCCTCCCAAGTCCCATCTGCGGAGGCCGCTCCGGGTCCTCTGACGGGTTCAGCTACGAAGCTTCGCGCTTACCCGCACAAGTTCCGGGAAGTCATTGAGCGTGCAAAGCAGATATCTCAGTGCGAATGCGCTCTGAGCAATCCATTTCCAGCCCGCTCTGAATTTCTCGACAGGAAAAGCGGAGAGCACTTTACGGAGGCCATTGCTGAGTCCCCGCATGTTCCGGAAGGTGCGTGTCATTATTACAAACGATTTTGATCTGTTCGCTGACTTGTACACAGGATACTGGCCTCAATACAGGAAAGAACTCGGTGTGTTGGTAAGTTTATAGCCAAATATGTTCATTATCTTCGCTTCTGACGACTCGAAGCTCTGGGAGTCTCTTATGACCTGGCGCTCTACGCTCAAATCCAAAGCTCGTGAGCTCGTCCCGCGCTTCTACTCGCTTGGTGGAGATCAGCCCCCGGAAGCAAATAAAGGCAATGCGGAATCTTTGATTCGCGGTTCTCTTTTCACCCGAAATGGTGTCGACGACGAGGTATGTCGCATTGTCCATTTAATCACTTTTTAACGTCCATGAGCAGGGATCTACCAATAACATGGCCGCCCCTGGCCTGGCGGCGCTCGTTACTGAGTTTTTTTACACCGGTCCGTCGGCTTTAAGTACAATATTCCCCGAAGTATTCGGTCGCGAAGTTCCTGAAGTCACCGTCTGTCTGGCAGCCACTGCGGTACCGGTAATTTAGTATCGTGATTTGTTTATGTGTCTAATGTCCCTTTTCAGCTCCGAGCTGCTATCGACGAGTACGTCGTGACCGGTACTCGACAGGACCGAACCTTCGAGTACGCGGGCTACTCGAAGATCTACGCCAATTTTTATTCAATGCAAGTTGCCATCAACAACGATGAGAAACATGCTGCGAAGACGAAAGCACTACGAGTCGAATGGGCGATGTCCGCTAGGTAGGTCATCATGTATCCCTTCACGCATATTCTAATTGTTACACAGCACACTCGCCAACGAGTCTGGAATGGTCGTGGCATTCGACGAAGATTTTCATCCTCTGCTCGATTAGATTATGTAATACGATGTATACAAATGTCATGTGACTTCTTTGCAATGTAAAGGCAATATTTTGGACGTTTCAATAACCGTTTCGGGCACCATTTCAATAACCGTTTCGGGCATTGTTTCAATAACCATTTTGGGCACCGTTTCAATAACCGTTTCGGGCACAGGTGTGGAGTTCTTTAGAGATCATATGTGGTCTGTGGTATCTGTGGAGTAATACATAGTTGCTGAATTCTCTGAGTGGACTGAAGTGTCTCCAGCCTTCCAAAGGGCTGTACAAGTCTACAATACTAGGTACCTTTCTGTAAGATCTGTGATACTGTAAAGATCTGTGCTGTTCTGCACAGCCCAGGGCTGGTTTGCTGATGTGAATCAAACAAGCCGGAAGACGCGGAGGCTACTACTAGATCAGGCATGACGCAGAGACTACCGATCTAATATCGTCTAGCTTCGAAGTGACGGTGGGTTTGCCTCGCATGTGGAGTAGTTTTCC
>JBBPOJ010001286.1:0-14867 GCA_038091395.1 Leccinum rimulosum | reverse complement strand
TCGCCGAGTGGATGTTCGAAACAATAGCACCCAAATCATTCCTACAAACATCAATAACGAGAAACCTTGACCCGTCACATTCAGTATAGATCTGCTTACGAATAATCGATAACAGATCTTACCGTATAAAATAGCTTCCAGTATGACAGACAAGAGCTCTGCCTTATCGAGAGGAATATCATGGGCAAGCATTTTCCAGAGCGCGTGTGCCACGAGATCGCTTCAGGAAAAACGCGGTATCGAGGCGGGATAAGCAACAGGGAGGCGAAAGCAAGGGGAGTAAGTAGAAGAGGATCAGGGGGCGATCTAGTCATTAAAGCGCCCGCCGTGCTTATATATCACCTTTGAAGAAGCCACAATGGTTAAGTGCCGCAGGGACCGCCTTGTGATCTTTAATCATCAGTGCCGATTTCAAAATATCTCGTACTAAATAGGACCGGAGTCTGTTCAGTTTGTACTTGTGCCTGCTAGATGGATTCTGATTCTGCTGTACCAGCAGGAAACGAAGAAGAGTGACACGAGCTGGAAAGTAACGCAACGCTGTGACAACTTTGTCCAGGATTTAAAAGGCCCATCATTCATTTAGCGAGGGTATGACCATATGTTTAACGGCATATTGCTTTCGGAGAAGCGGAGAGAAGCGCAGCTAACTTGATGCGTTCATCAATTATCAATGACTTGGGCCGCACTCCGTCTGAAACCGGCGCGACACAACAAGGAACTTGAAGCATAACAAGATTGTGGTGCGTCGTCCTGTGAAAATTGATGAGTCGACACACACGGATGGGGAATACGATTCGAAGAAGACTCATCCGGCGCCGTTGATTGTCAGCTGGCCCATCAACAAACCACTTGGTATAAGTAGTACATACATACGACGCGGGTCCTTGAGTTGGGGATTTCAACTGATAGTAGTAGTGGTTGAATTGAATGAAGCAAAGCTCGGGTCCAGGCGGCACCGTGCCCGAATGACACATTTTTTTCCGGTCAAAGCCTCGGATTGTGCGGAGGTTGCGGTTGTCTACTCCTCTTCTGGTATGTGAGACGCGGGCGGCGTTAACCACCATGAACAGCCTCGTCGGTCATCATGATACATGACAGAACCTGCCCGTTTGTCGACTTGGATCCGAGTCATCCGACGCGACTAGTCCACCGAATTATTACTAAAATAGGTGGTAATTCTGCCAACAACCCCTCGGTTTCGCCCGCCACCCCTCTCTTTGCTACTTGTGATGTGATCCGAGCGTCGGATGAGGTGCACACGTTGCTTTCCGACTCGAGTGGGCGTGTGTCAATCTATATGAGTCAGTGACTACACTAGCAAACGTAAGCTCCAAACAAGCCATCATGATACTACTGAGTCCATCGGAGGCGGTATCAATGTGAAAAAGGTATCCATCCTTGGACGAATACGACAACGCGGACAATTGTTCTTCACCAACACTTCCCGTACTCTGGTCATCTCGGACGTTCGATGTGAATCATCGATGTCTGGGAAGTGGAGGAGTGGTTTGCTCATGTAATGAGTGGTCACCATTCAGCACCTGGTCACCATTGCTTGTTTTCCCTACTTGGTCAGCAGGACCAAGGGGAGGTGGCTCTTTAGTTCACAATGATTGGACGAATTGTCCTACAGTATCAAAGTCGCTGCGTCACGATTGTCTAAGAATCGAATTTGCACGATTCCTAATCCATTGAAAACCAATTACGGACAGAGACATCATGCAACTAATCAGCGTGCAAATCATATGCATCGCTTACCTTGCATCCTGGACCAAACAACGACTTCACACTTCTAGCTTGATCTGATCTCGTGCCGCAGTCGGTTGACGGAATATTGAAAGGGAACGATCTTCTCGGTGTTATTTACCACACCTGTTCGACTTTGGTCTTTGTCAGTATTCTGTCCTTGTTCAAGTCGACGCTCTGTCCAGAGAACGAACGCTATTCGAGCGGAAACGAGTTCGCCGACTCGTCACTGGGCCTACAAAGCCTGACGTGAATGGTGGACATACATGGTATGAAACGTAATGGTGATCGTGGGCGTGACCTGATGAGAATTCACGTACGTCGTTTCAGCAGAACCATTCTCGATTGTAAGTAGGATGTGATACACGGTGGCTGATCATGTCCAGAGTCACGTAGTGACCGTTGGTTTTCTTTAAATAGAAAATCATCACCGCAAGAAGGGTGAACCAGTAGATGACACGTAGAACGTGTCACAAGTGAGAATTTTGATTGATATGCAACTTCCTGGACTGGTAGATACGCCAAGCCAACGGTCCTGGTAACAGAGAAAAAGAGAACTCGAAAGGATCCAGCAATCATCAAAACGTGATGGCCTACCAGTGGAAAACAGATTAAGCGACAATACCATTGTCCATAACCCCGCAACCTATTCCACAAATACCCCACCAAATAACACACACTTCATTGGTGTGGATGCAGCCGCGACGCGTCCTGCGCATACTTCGGAAACGTCAATATTTTCTACCATTGAAAACGTACATGTACGAACCGAGAGTTGCACACCAAAGTAAGATAGGGAGGACTGTGACGAGCTTAGATTTCCACGTCGCGTAACAGCGGTAGATCCCCCTAGAAGTGTAGGAACGACTATCTTCCTACCTAACGATCTGCCTATAGGTAAATCTAGGTCGGAAAAGAGAAAAAGACACACAAAACAACAATGTCCTCTACGAGCGACTGTCAGTATACACTAGAGGCAGAGGCACGTTTGTGAGGGTGGGAAATGGAAATACAAGCATTCAACATACGAAACATATTTCCAATGGCGAGTTGCGGTGGCTCATATAAACAATATTTGAAGTACAAATGATCTGGTGTCTGGTTGTATCATATTGAGCCAACGAGAAAACGAAACAAAATTGACAACTACATTAATCGCTTGTATCTATTTCTCGTGGGTAGACCGAATTACTGGGCGGTGAGACGGTGTTTATGCGACACATTTTTATTCCCACGTTGACAATACCTAATCGAGAAACTGATTTCAAGTTTTCATCGTGTAGAGCAGAGGCTGAACCACGTGATGTCTGTGAGACGTAGAAGTGGCGAGGCTCAAAGGCCACACATCATCCGTTGTATGTCTCGTACATTCTTTGGCATTACACACTGATATTTGTCAGATCTTTGTCAAGTTGCGTTATTGTATTCTCAGACCATCCCACACTGTCACAACGTCTCGTTTGTTCCGTGTGATCATGGCCCATGAGTACGATCTTCTTACTTTTCGTATATCGATCGTTGACAATACCTTTTAGGGCCCCTTTCTATCTTTCCGTGCCTCATACAAGAATTCATAGGCATCAGCGCAACCATCAACGCAGCCCAGCGTGGCATCAGAGCAACGACCAACGCAGATCCAACGCAGAAATATCTCAGTCGATTTCAGTCGATAAATATGGCGTCCCATAGATAAGGGCGCTCCTCGTCGTATAACTTAGTTCTGTACACTTGGTTTAGTCTCATTTTCTATCGAAGTGGCTGTAGTTAGTTCTATATGAAACTACTAGAGCTGCCGCTACTACTATTAGCCCGACAAAGATAACACAGAAGCAAGAAGGCGAGAGTGACAACTTGTAAGGATGCTGTGGGTTTCCTTGGTGCCATTCACTCCTGGCTGCGTTCTTGCCCTGAGTCTTTTCCTAGAATACATATACGTTAGAGTTGTTGGTAGAATATCCGAGTCACCGACAAAATCTCACCGGTGTCCATACGAAAATGCTTGGATTCTTATCTTCAGGCCCGGATTCACCGCTCGCAAGGAAACTTTTGGTGTGATGATACGAATAACACTGTGCAGAGTGAGCAGTTGGGATGATTTTCAAGTTTACTCGACTGCTTACCGTTATTACCTGCACGATCTGGAGGTCCGCTCCATGAGAGAGAACTTGCTTCAAATTTCCGGTACCAACTTCCCAAACATAGACTTCTCCAGAGTCGCTTCCGCATATCCCAACCTCCCCTCTTGCATCCAAGCATACTTGACTGACACGAGGACGACGAAAGTCTACGCTAAATTTTCTCGAACTCAAGAATGAAATGGAAGGATCAGTACTGAAATGATAAGCGTCTACGCCATCGAGAAGATTCCAGATAAGCAAAGTGCCCGTTGCTTCATGATAAGCGGTACTCCCACTATACCAACCTGAGCGTCAGACATAACAATATTAACGACTCGGACATTGCCTACATGCGTGTTTTGAACTTGTGTTGCCATGCTTGCTTCCATGGAGAGATACTATATCCGATTCTGCGATTCGATGAGTTATCATCATGATGCTGCATTGCATTGACGTACAATTCACGGGAATCCAGGAATGCTACCATGATACTTCGTCCTTGCTCATAAAAATGTGCCAAGATGGGAAATGCTGGGAGGCGCCGCTCCGATAACGGGGGGTACATGTTTACGAGGATTAAATGGGCTATGAAATTGGATGAGTTCGCGATCATTAGCTGCAAGTTATGATGCTTATCAGAGCACTGACATGGGCCCTCTATCTTGGTGACATAAACAGCGATTCGTCCCATGCCGACGACAGCAATCAAACCTCGCGCATCGTCGACCTCGAGGTGCTCAATTGCACCATCAAATACTGTTTCCATGTGAATCCACTCAAACGTGTGCTGGCAGGAGAAGTCGTTCGTTAGTACCCGACTAGTGAAATTTAGACTTTTCAGCACTCACCATCACAACGTTGAACTTCCACAGTACGAGCGTGCCATTCGCCCCAGCAGACATGAGCCAGAACGTCCTTGGTGATTTCGGTTCCCTAAGCCATCGCACAACGACAACTGGTCCTTGTTTTGGTCGCAAGCGGGAAACCATTGAGCCTGACTGTAAGCACCAAACTATCACATGTCCGTCTGACGCTGTCATTTCGACTCAGAACATGAGAAGAAGAAAAGTCGGGTTAATGCCAGTGAAAGACTGACCTCCACTTGCCAGATGCGTTCCCTCCTCCAAGAATGCTAAGGTATTGAGAGGACCATGGTGGCCTTTGAAAGTCCATCGAGGGTTGTATGCAGTATGCATTCAAGTTGTACGACGTTCAAGGTTCAGTACTTCTGAAAGTCACACTCAGGCTCGTCGAATGTCACACTGTGATTGTATTTGACAAATCGGTTGCTCAGATCACCAGAGCGCTGCCGCGCTGGAGTAACATTCGATATGAAACAAGAACTAAAGGTAACTTGAAGCCGTATCCTACATGTAGTACAGTAAATGTTGATTCAGAGGTATATGATGGTGTCATCATTGCGGGGGAGCAGGTCCTCGTGTGTACCAGCACCCTGGAGCTGCTCGTATAGATGACCGATCAGTACCAGTGCCTTGTGGTGGAAATATATTCCAGCCGAGTGTAAACAGTTATTCCACCATTCCAGTGCTATTTGCAGAGTCTTGATGGTAACGAGCTGAATGTGAATAAGGAGGTTGACGACCTATGGAAATTTGAGGACCAAGAACTCAGTCTCCACTAGTAGGTAGTAGCACCTCACTTACGACGTTGGGGATGTCCTTTGAAAGGGCTGTTCAGTTCTGATTGATGAAAGAAATGGGAATCGGCTTACCATTCCGAGCGAATACTGACAAATGACTGGAAACAAGACTGCGACTGGAAGAATAGCAGACAATCTAAACAAAATCCTTGTTTCGACAATCAGGGACAGCTTGTGCATCAATTTCATGCAGCATAGCTCAATATAGCGCGTCAAGGTACTGAGCTCTGTTGGGAAACTCGTTAGTGCTGGCAATGACGTTTCAAGTATTGGTCGCTTACGAATTGATCTCCCTGCTTTCCAGACTCGTACCGTAGTGTTTTCTGCAGTTTGGGAAGTTGCGGTAGCAATCAGAGTAAAGCGCGGAAGATTGAAGGTCTGCTCAATAGTCAGTCATTTGTTGTATAGCAGGAACAATACTAGAGATTAAGTCCCCACCGCTACTGCCTGCACCATATACCCTGATTCAAGATGTTAGACTGAATGCAGTCACTGTGCGGAATATTTTCATACCTTGGTGATCCAACACTTGCATCCGTTGGCCATCAGTGATATCCCAAATACTCACAGCTCCCTCTGCAGAGGCGCAGATGGCATACATGCCACGGGCCCCATCTACAAAACCAACTTGCAATGGAACATTTTTTGTGATGTCAGATGGAATTCCATACTTCAGGCGTAGACGCGGATGGGATTGACCCGGGCTATAGATATCAGCACCATCACTCAAGTTGGAAATTGCGATGGAACATTTGTCGGACGAAAGCGCTGCATATCCTCTGAAATGCAATTTTTGTATAACGTTAGGAATGGTTTGATGATATAGTATGGATGGACATACATCATGCCATGGCGATGAATTGGGACAATTCGCCATAACCTGGTCCGATTCCTCAGATCCCAGCAACTGGGACCGATATCAGTCACGGTTTGGGTTGATACCTACTAGTAGAGGCCTGGGGGAAACATACTTACACTACACCGTGGTTAAGATAGGCAACGATCAGTTGCCTTCCGTTCTCCATGAAGGAGAGAGATCGTCCACGAATTCGTTGGTCTTCTTGAGTTGAAGAATTTGGAAGGGCTTCTGGGGCGGGTAGGATACTGAATGTTGCATATTTCTCTACAACAGGGTCGATGGATCAATTTGTCACGACATAGAATGTCAGGCCGCTCACCTTTGTCCAGTTCTTTAGCTAGATGAATCTCTGATCCGACTGCGAAGGCGATTTGACCGGTGGCTTGGTGAGTAGCAACAGCAAAAATTGGTGCTTTTGTTCCGGACATTACAAGGTTATTGGTTGGTTCTTTGGACTGTAATGCATCAGCCTAAGGGAATCACTTCGCATGGGATGAATGTACGTACGCTCAAATGCTCAATCACTACAAGACCACCATCATCAAGGCATCCCACGAACAAGCGCTCCCTAACGGTGTCAGTGTCCCAAGTCATGCAGACAACAGCACTAGGCATAATAATGCGATGCAAAAGCAGCCCTTTCAATGGGTCCCAGATGATGACATTGCCATCATCCCCACCACTTGCAAGCAGGTCCCCTGTGGGGGAAAAGGCCAAAGCAGCTATAGATTCGGTTGGATCAGAAAAGACATGGGTGTTGAAGAATGCGCTGTATCGAGTCATTCTGAAACTCAGAAAATGGACGGATGAACGCACAAAGAAAAATCTGGCAGTTATTATACTACTTGGACTCAGACACGATGCACTGACATGCCATACTACACGCGTTCCTGGACTCACATCAGATATAGTATTATGATGACATTCAAGAAGTTATCTATACTACTGGGGGATGTCACGCCGCTGTCACTGTCCTCGGGTGTCGGGATCATACCGAGAAACGTGCCAGTGTCCCCGGTACTAGTAGTTCAGTATTGTCACAAAGGGGAAAACGATAGAAAAACGATAGAGAAATGATAGAGAAAAATGGTTTGTAAAGGGAAAATGAAACGATGGAAATCGGATGAGCGTGATCAGTATTTTTACAAAGGATATTGTCGCATGTATACGGAAGCGTCCCACCGCATGTACTGTACACTATACAGAAACTTTTTTGATGTAGAAAAGGAAATTGAAAAACGATAGAAAGATGAACGAGAATTTAAACAGAGCTTCGACTTGCAGGCAATTTAAAAAAGCCGGCGTCTCTTGGGGTCACTAGAATCAGGCCAAGATCCTTCCCTCTTCATTGGATGCTGTGGTTGTGAGGAAATGTCGGGAGAGTCACGGTCATTGTGGGGAGGAAGTGAGGCGCGCTGGAGATCCATACCAAAGCGAGTCAGGAATCCCATAACGTTACTCGGAAAGGAAGATGTGGGCATGGGAGCTACTACCATGGTGGGACTCTCGAACAGGAGATCCGAGTTCGAGGGACCAACAACTTGAATGCCTTGATCAGTTTCCGGATCGTGGAGGGATGGCTCGATTGCTTCAACCTTCACATCCACAGAGAGCACCGACATAACATCACTCTCTGGGTACTCGTCTATGTACAGACCCTCCGAGTCTTCTTAAAAATTTTAAGGAAATTGTCTTTGCTAGGAGGAGTCTCAGGCATACTCACGTCTGGGCCCCTCATACGTCCCGCCGCTACCAATGCTCACGGTAGACCCACGGTCGTCACTTGAATTGTCTTCATCAACAACCATAGGATGAGGACAGCTCGCAGCCCTAGCTGGGGTTGAATCCAATCTACAAATCATCAGAAGGTAGGAATTAAGTCAGATCATTACTGTGACGCACCGCAAACTTGAAGTCCATGGTCCTCGCATTCCAGAAGGCACCTCGCCTGGAATGGAGAACTCAAAAAATGCATTCATCAGGCTTTGACTATCGAGACCAAAGCCTCGATGCCAATCATATTGATCCTGACTAGCGATCAAATACTTGAAGCACCAATATGGACTGGGGCTATCGAATGAAATCTCGTAAACTATTTTTTCGACGCAAAATCGCATCGTGTTCATCTGGAAATGGTAAGAAGATTGGTGGCTACTTGGGGACGCACTAACTCACCGGATCACAGCACGTGCGGTATGTGTCATTCAGTGACGGATCGCCCATTTGTGTACGTTTTGCCGCTTTGAAGTGGCTAAAGCCCTTTATTGACGTCTTTGGTAGTCTCAGGGACTGTGGACATACCTTCTGTTATTCGTGTCTCCGAGCATGGTTCCACGAATGCCTTGCTCAACAGCTCTCTTACCGTGACGTCCCTGAGCGCCTGAGATTCCCCCCATACACCGCTGCAGATATTGAAGAGCTCTTCGCTGATCGGCACATCTATGTGCTTCTTTATCGATGCCCCATGTGTCGTTGCTCTGTCAGCAATATTCCGATCCAGATCCATTGCCTCAAAGAGATTACTGAGGCCTCGTTTGCTACATTTGGACCACCTTCTGAAGAGCTCGCGCTAGCCAATCCCCACCTCAACGATGATGACATCTGGGCAGATGTGTTCCGTTCCGAGTCGTCTTACTGACGAAGAAGTTGAACGTATGTAGCAGCGAAAAGTATGTAGTACCGAAAAAGTAGCGAAAAAGGTTCGACCACAATGGGCCGGCGCGCACGAGCTTTCTTTGACAATCTAATCTTATATAATTTATAATTTGGATTTAATCGCAAGCAAGTCGTGCTTTTCCATACTAAGCAACCAAAATCGGCGACTGGAATCGACTTTGCCGAATTGGACTCCGAGTCAGAACGCCCCTTTGTAGTGCACTCCCTCTAGATCTTTGATGAAAATAATATAAAAACTCGCTTTTACCCCTCGGGTTGCGTCCCTCCTTTCTCTTCATCCATGAGGGCAGAAACCAAGCACTTCTGCAGAGAATGGCGCCTGAGTGTTTCTGCCCAACCATGCCTGCCACACAGACCATATAGCTTGGTCGAACATGACGTAGGCCCATGGTATTCATATGCATTCGCATTTATACTCACATCATTTTGCACGTTGCACTGGTAGGGAATTCCAATACACAAGCAATCTTTTCCATTGCATGAGCGTTTGCACGTGAGGGACATTCAGACAACTGTACAGAAGCTAAACGTGGATGTAAGTACTTCTGCCATGAAAACTATTAGTCCTACTAGAAACACTGCTGCCAATAGATCATTCCAGTTCATCGACAATGGTTTCCCAAACCGAGACTTGGAGATCGGGATGATAGTGAGGAATTGAGTCACGATGGTACTGAAGGGGGACACATTGAAAACCATAGGTGAGCGACTTCAGAACCCGTAATACAATGTACCGCTTACCTCGCACAATACAGCGATTCGGACAGAGGTACCGGTCCTATTCAAACGCAGACATCCGCAGAATTATCGTATGTATTGATTCAGTGCCACTGGCTCGGACAATAGCTAACAATCTTCTTTCATAGTTTGCCCGAACGTCGTGAGCACAAATTGCGGAACATGGACAAAGTGGTTGGGTGGTTTAAATCGAAGAGTAACCAATCCCTGCTTGGGCCTCCTGAAGGTCTTGACCCGAACGAGAACGATCTGTACGTCCATCAATATGGAGAGTGCGTACAAGTCTGGATTATGGTCAATGGCCATTGGAGAGGTGGCATAAAGGACGGCTATAACCACCCCAACCTGTCCGGATACCGACTGTACCTGCGGGATGGACATGAACCTACATGGGTTACCAGGAAGACCCGGATCACATATCAAGGTCGCACAAAGAAGAATCGCGTAAGTAGCTGCCTACACTTTATCCACATTGCACGAATATCTCACGCGCCCCCCCTAGAGTGCGAAGATATGCAAGACTGGCTCGGATAGTCCCACACCGGCCCAGTGAATAAATATATTGTACCTCCCATTAGTCTAAATCTGTAGTGTCTCAACTTAGGCATCCGAGTCATAGTATGACGTGTACTAAGGTTTGGAGACGCCAATCAAGCTTGACCCGACCATCCACTCAGCAACTATTTCAATGCACAAACAACTAGTACGCCGACGCCAGCGCTGTACCTGCAAAATCTATGGTTGTGAAAATATCTCCAATGAGGACCCAGATACACACCTTGTGGTTCGAGGACGACTACTCCCGGCTTCCACAGTTGCCCAACATCATCGCGATAACAAGATATGGCTCGTTGGTCAGCAGAGTCAGGGCTCAGATTCGGCACTGTTAGCAAACATCCTAGCTGAATCCAGCGGTAACGAGGACTACGTGGTCAATGCTCGTGATCGCGCATCTCATGGTATGATGGCCACTGATCAGAAAGTGATCGATCCTGATGACACGTTAGTTATGGATTTGTCCACTCCATTTGTCGAAGCAGAACAGTTTCAGCAAGATCGGCATCGAACCCACCACTCAGTGTCCGATGAGGATACTAGTATGCAAAAAAATGTCGATTTCAACCTTCAACAAGGTATACGATTCATTATTCCCGAAGTCGTTTATTACTTATTCGTCGCAACCTATGTCTTCTAGAACAAAACACGTTTGCAGCTAGAGAAAATGGTAAGGGCTACCCACTTCTCTTTTCTCTGTTCACTCAAAAATAAACAGATGCTCTACAAATGCTCATACAATACACTACGCTTTTCCGATCATATCAGGCTTCATTTTCTGGAATTCCACCTAATGGCCTGAAGTTTCAAGACCAAGGTGTTGATGGTACTGAATCCCCGCCGATGCTCGATCCCAACGCTTGCGCCGCTTTCGTCATACATCAACAGTCCATCGAAAAAATTCTAGAACTTGTGGATGCTGTCGAGAGTTTGGGAAGCGACCGAATTCGAGAAGCCAGACGTACATTGGTCCTGGAAGCCCAAGCCCATCAAGCATACCTAGACCAACTGATTCAAGGAGAATGGGCCCGTTGTAGGTTACAACACGTCCAGATACCATCTGAGTGGGAAGGCAAAATACCATCTATAGTCCAGACAGGTGAGACACGACGAGGGTTCTGGTTTCCCTTCTGATCGTGCTGTAGCTCGTCATTATGTGGCTTTAGATGCTCTCAGCTACGTCACATATCCTTTGCTTGCCAGCATCCTAGTGGCCACCGTTTTGCATGTTTTTGGCCACACGTCACGCAATCACACGAATTTCATTCTTGTAGCCCTACGCATACTAATTGGATCAACGCTGGCGAAGGTTTTTTCCGGATCGATCCGGAACACTTTGGCACGTAGCAGTCACGGTGAAGAGAGAGCCGACCTTCCTGGGAAAATAGAATCTGTGGTTTCTGGCTGGCCCGAGGACATTCGGACCGCGATGCATCTTTTTGACCTGGACCCATCATTGCAGGAAAATGTATGCTGTGCAAAATGTTTCAGTTTGTATGGGCCCTTCGTTGACGGCACAACGAACTATGAGAATGTTCCCGAATTCTGCACATTTAGGGAGACACCGTCCAGCGACCCCTGTGGAGCACGTCTACTGCAACGACAGGGAAATGAATTCAGACCCTGTTCTCGATTTTTCTTCCAGTCTCTCTCCTCATGGCTCGGTCGATTTCTTTCGCGACCTGATATCACCCGCTCACTACGTAGGGGCGTCACTACTACCAACACACCTGAATACTCAGGGAGGATGAAAAGCGACATCTGGGATGGAGACATGTTGCGCTCTTTAGCAGGACCAGACGGGCGGCCTTTCTTTGAACTCTCACCTGAGAGTTCAGAGCTTCGCCTTGCCTTCGGCCTATTTATCGATTGGTTCAACCCATATGGCAATAAGCAGGTTGGGAAACACTCGTCGATCGGTGCTATCTACATGGTTTGTCACAACCTACCAATTCACCTTCGTTATCGCACCGAGAATGTGTATCTTGTCGGAATCATACCAGGTCCAAAAGAACCTTCACTTCACCATCTCAACCACCTTCTGCGCCCTCTGGTTGACGAATTACTCAAGTTCTGGGCCCCCGGGATACAGATGATGCAAACTGCCTCAAACCCTTTTGGATCTTTAGTCCGCTGTGTCATTGTACCACTTATTTGTGACATGCTCGCGATGCGCAAGACAGCAGGCTTCGCTGGTCATGGTTCCCGTCCAGGACGCCTGTGCAGCTTCTGTCTTCAGGACGCGTCAAACATTAGCAACACAGATTTTACATCATGGAGGCGCAGGACATGGAAGGAGCACCTCGCCATTGCACATATGTGGAAGGTCGCAGCAAACGAAAAAATGCGGGATAGTATCTGGAAAGAGTATGGAATCAGGTGGTCAGAACTTCTTCGCTTGCCCTACTGGGATCCCACTCGCTTCGTTGTCGTTGATGCTATGCATAATCTCTTCCTCGGCGACCTTCAGCACCACTGTCGGAACATACTTGGTATGGATGCAGACGCTACCCCAGTCGAGGACGCACGTGTACAACCACATGACTCAGAAGAACAGCAGCGCCAATTGGACCTTGGTATCACAGCTATCCGTGCAGTCGATAGGACCGCCTTGAACCACTTGCGGCGAGGTTATATTGTCTCTTTGGCTCAGGCTAACAACATAACGGTACCCGAAATTCCAGTCGAGAAATCTTCCCTGAGACGGTTGCGTAAACGTGATTACAAGGTTGGAAAGGAGAAGTATGCTAATGCGCTCATCGCTTGGGTCAGTGGTTTCCAATTTAAAATGGCTCATTCAAACTTGAACGTTGAACACACAGATTAATTCAAATGCAAATGTGGAGATCCGTTGCCCGCAGCCATTTCCTCGGCCGGTGGTCGACTTGGCTTCTGCCTGGGCAAATGCTCACAAGCAAGATGTTGTTATCCTGAATCGTGCAGTCCTAACCGAAGTCTGGAAAGATATGACCACAACCATTCTTCCATCATGGGTTGGACGTGCACCGCACAATCTTGGCTCTTCTTCGCATGGAAAAATCAAGGCCGATCAATGGCGTACTGCGTGCTTAGTCAACCTTGTCATCACACTGTGCAGACTGTGGGGACATCCGGAGGCCACCGAAAATGAAAGAGCGCTACTGCAAAATTTTCTTTCTCTTGTTATCGCTGTTCGTTGGGCCACCATGCGCACCACCACAGCCGACCATATTGCAATAGTCCAGGATCATCTTGTCTACTACACGAAGAGCACATCCGCTATATTTGGTGACAAAGCGCTCGTAGCGAATAACCACGCGTCTCTACACATTCCAGAGTGTCTATCTGCGTTCGGTCCAGCTCACTGCTGGTGGGCATTTCCATTCGAGCGATACAATGGGATTATACAGCAATTCAAGACAAATCACAAGTTAGGTGCGTCTTTCTGTACAAAGTTCTGGTTTCACCACTGATTCTGCGGCAGGACAATTGGAGACAACGTTCATGAAAACGTTCTGTAGAGGGGGCAACCTCAGAGCGCTAATGACCCGTGAAACACTCCCAGAAGCACTAGAGTCGTTTCGGCCCCTTATAAGCAAATATTTTGGTTCAACACTGGAGCTGGAAATTCCCTACGACATCATTCCAATTCACTCACTGGCAGTAAATGCGGTTGCAGAGCAACCGATGTCGGAGGCCCCGCGCGAAATGTTGGAAAATACGCTCTATCAGGCACTTGTGGAATATCTGAACCCGGCGTCATCACAGTTTGCACTAGAGCCATTCGTGCTGTACTGTAAGCAAATCAAGTCCAAGGGAACGGTCTTCACTACGTCCGATCGACACACTGGCAATAGCCTCATCCTTTTCAAAACGAATAAAAGCCCGCACCAGATTGCAGGACAGATCGAGAAGATCTTTATCCACACCCGCAGACATCCCAGTGGCCAACCATCGGAAACGACCACAGAATACTTCTGTGTAGTTCGTCAATTCCAAGAACTTTCAGAGGAGGAGATCACTCGTGACCCATATCGAGCGTTTACGTTGCTGGAAACACGCATTTGTCGCAAAGATTTTGTTCCCGGAGTGATCATCATTCAACCATCTGATATTATCAGTCACTTTGCTTCCTGCCCATACGACCTCGGAAACTTTGGAGACAACTTCCACGTGGTCCTATCTCTCAACCGAGTGAGTCGTTACATGGTATCTCGTGTACTTGAGAATATGAGACTAAACCAAGTGTACAGAACTAAGTTATATGACGAGGAGCGCCCTTATCTATGGGATGCCATATACCAACGACTCTAACGTATTATAGGAAAAGGGCAAGAACGCAGCCAGAAGTGAACGGCACCAAGGAAACCCACAGCATCCTTACAAGTTGTCACTCTCGCCTTCTTGCTTCTGTGTTATCTTTGTCGGGCAAATAGTAGTAGCGGCAGCTCTAGTAGTTTCATATAGAACTAACTACAGCCACTTCGATAGAAAATGAGACTAAACCAAGTGTACAGAACTAAGTTATACGACG
>JBBPOJ010001285.1:0-14877 GCA_038091395.1 Leccinum rimulosum | reverse complement strand
CTGAGGGGCTGTCACGTGAGGACTATGCCTGATACCGTTTGGGTGGTGCCTGATTTTTGAACACGACAAAACCCTCCCACACTAAAGTGTGAGTCGGGGATTCCAAGAATAGTAAAATTTTCCCTCGGTCGCATTTGCAGGGTGCCTGATATTCTCTGCCGACAAAACCCTCCTCCACTTCGTGGGAGTCGGGGACTTGTATGTCTCATGATATGGTAAACACGTACATCGTGCACACCGTTTTCTTGGTCGAACATAGTAAGATTCTTTCACTCAATGGGACAACGATGGAGTTTGATAGTACTAACCGTGCGCATAGTAATGTTTGTAAGAAGGGGACTGGCGCTACTACTTTGCATTCTGCAAACGGCAGTTACATCAGATTGGGATGATCGTTTGATCCACGATTACTAGGCCTTGCACTCGCCTTCGTTCACTACTACCACGACTAGACGTCTTACTGCAACGAAAACTAATATTTGATACATATAGCAACCATTTTTTGCATACGCAAAAGCTCGCTGTACGCCAAACCACCTCACTCACTCTCGTTGGAGTCCGAGTCGTCGTCTCCATCGCCCTCCAATCTGTAATCACCCAGCACAGTTCCAAAATCGTCTTCAAACGATTGAAAACTTGAACGTTTGGCGTATTGTCGCCTTTTTTTGTTCAAGTACCTGTGGTGATCCCCGTGATCGGCCTGAGCCTGCTTCACGTCTGTCGAGAAGAGAGGTTGATAGTGATAGGGGTACTTCATCTGAGTTCGCTTGCACTCATTGTCAGGGCCTAGATCGCAACGGAGGACGTTGATACCATTGTACTGTCCTTCGATTGCAGACGCGTCGGTCGTGTGCCACCCCACGAAGCAGGTGGATGGGTGCGAAGGAAAGCCTGACTTCACGAGATCGGCCAAAACCGACCTGCCACCGCAGCATATTGACCACACGTTGCGGACCACCTCGTCATCGAAATTCTCCTTGTCCCAGGCATCATCATAGACGTGCGGTACCGTGCACGCTTGTGGGTGATTGAAGGTGTATGTCCTGTGGCAGCGGACGCAGTGTTTGGGTTCACACGCGGTTCCGTGACAGCAACAGCCACCACAGCGGCAGGTACAAGAACCCGATGCTGGAGTCGGGGATGGGGTCCTTGGTTTCGACTCGAGTTCAGAGTCGCACGAATGCTCTGACGATGCAGATTCAGCAGAGGGCGTTATCGCGCGAGGTGATGCGCCAGGCAAATTAGCCCCTTTCTGCGGACTGTCCTTTGTTTCGCATTTTTCCTGCGACTCGATTTTGGCCTTCTTGGCCGGAGGCGAAGGAGGGTGTAAATTATACTCCTGAATTATTATGAGACAATGGGAAGAAAGAAGGGTTGTCAGCACCTACAAAGTCGGAGGTCTTTCGCGATGACATTTGACGACCAAGAAGCTAAAACATGATAGGGGCACTTTGATATATACAGACACACGCTATAAAAAAGGAAATACGTTCCCATATGCCTGTGCGTTGTTTGGCAGGGTACTTAGTATACATCACGCACGACGACGACGATGTCCGGAGAGGCTCTATGTTACACGGTCGTATTTGAAGATGCCGCGGAGACTCCCTCGACGCAGGAGCTCCGGTCAACGCTCGAGAAGGGCTCCGACGACGACAAGGTTGACACGTTGCGCAGAATCATCGTCGCGACTATCAATGGCAATCCTCAGGTGGGCATCATGCGTTCGTCCGCCCGTATGGGAGATCACAAACTGATACGACCTCTCTCATAGCCGACGCTGTTGATGCCCATCATCCAGTACATCATGCCCTCGAAGCACAAGCAGCTCAAGAAACTGCTTCATTTTTATTGGGAAGTTTGTCCAAAGTACGACGAGAATGGAAAGCTGAAGCAGGAGATGATTCTCGTTGTGTGCGTGTCTCTCCTTTTCTGCCCTCCTTCCGAGTTTCTTCTCAATCCAATCTTTCAGCAACGCCATCCGTAACGATCTCGTGCGTCCCTTTCTGCTGGAAATCGTCCAAAGACTAATGCGTGTGTTTGCCAGCAACACCCGAACGAATATATCCGCGGCGCAACCCTCCGCTTCCTCCAAAAAATTTCTAAAGACGTCGAACTCCTTGAGCCTCTCATCCCCACTCTCCGCGCTAACCTTGAACACCGCCATTCGTATGTCCGCAAAGCTGCCGTCTTCGCTCTCTATACAGTTCATCGCGAACATGAATCCCTCGTCCCTGACGCCGCGGAACTGATGCAGACCTTCCTTGCCGCTGAATCGGACGCCACATGCAAGCGTAATGCGTTTGTGTTTCTCGCAAATGTAGCAATGAATAAGGCGGCGGAGTGGTTGAGAAGCGTTTGGGATGGAGTCGCCTCGATGGACGATGGGCTACAGATGGCCATCATCGAGGTCGCCCGGATGGACTGTGTGAATGATACCACCCATAAAGTGAGTGATGCTTGCGCATTCCATCGTGTTCGTACGCTAAACGCCTCCGATGGCGAGCAGCCTCGATATATCCGTTGCATGTTCGAGTTGTTGAACTCGTCGTCGCACGCTGTCAAGTATGAAGCTGCAACTACGCTCACTACACTCACACAAAACCCCGCTGCAGTTAAAGGTGTGCTCTTCTCCTATCCTATCCTAAACACCGTATGGAATCTGTATGTTATTAGCCGCCGCGTCATGTTTCGTGAACCTGGTTATCAAGGAATCCGACAACAATGTCAAGCTCATCGTTCTCGACAGACTGGACTTGCTGCGTTCAAGGCACGGAGCTGTATTGCACGGACTCATCATGGACGTACTGCAAGTTCTATCCAGGCAAGTCTGATTTTACCAACCCGTGCGTTGCCTCATCCTACGAAGTAGTGCCGACATGGAGGTACGCCGGAAAGCGATGTCCATCGTGTTGCGCATGACCTCTGCTCGCAACGTCGAAGAAGTTGTGTTGTTCCTTAAGAAGCAGCTTCAGCGGACACAGGAACACGATTACGACAAGGTTCTGACCGTCAATCTCACCCATGTGATCCTTGATGCTGATCTCGTTGGTACATAGGCGCCGGAGTACCGGCAACTCTTGATCCAAAGTATTCACGTCATGGCGGTCAAATTCTCGGAAGTAGCGGCTAGTGTCGTGCATGCGTTGATGGATTTCCTTGGAGACTCCAACAACCCATCTGCCATGGATGTCGTCCTGTTCGTCCGAGAAGTAGTCGAAAAGTTCCCCTCTCTACGCCCGGCGATTACCGAAAAATTGACGGCCACAGTTGGTAGCATAAAGAGCGGGAAGGTATTCAGAGGCGTCCTTTGGATATTGGGAGAGTACGTGGAGGGTGTGAGCGATATCGAGCAGGCGATGGTCGAGTTTCGAGGCGTGCTCGGTGAGATTCCGATCTTGGCAGCCGAGATGAGGGAAGCGGAGGGAAATATCGAGGACGGCGCTGAAGATAGCGCTACCACTGGACAGACTGGGGCAACGAGACCGAAAGTGCTAGCTGATGGAACATACGCGACGGAAACGGCCTACACAACGTCTTCTACGCCATCGAACACTTCCACCGGCAAACCAAAACCCCCGCTCAGAGGTATGCTTACCGAATGACTCGAGTTGGTGGATAGCGATGATTGATCTTGTTCTCTCTTAGCATTGATCTTGGGGGGTGATTTCTTCACGGGTACCGTTCTCGCGGCTGCTTTGACGAAACTCGTCCTGCGATATGATGAGTCAGGCGAGGATCACGTCAGAGCGAATGCTCTACGTGCAGAGGTAAAAAGTGACTTCCTTCAAGTTGCCCACTGTCTCACACTACCCTTTAGGTAATGCTCATCATGACATCTATCATCCGTGTCGGTCAATCAAAATTTGTTACCGTCCCGATCGACGAAGATTCCAACGAGCGCATTTTGACGTGCATCCAAACTTTGAGTGAACTGAGAGCACATAGCGAAGTTAACGACATGTTCCTCAGGGATACTCGGGTAGCATACGGCAAGATGTTGGATGCTCAGGAGGTATGCACCGCTTAACCCGTCGTGAAGCTCAAATTCAAAGGATTGACAATAACGAGCAGAAGCTTGTAGCAGAAAAAAAGAAAGAGACTGAAAGCACCAAGGAAACCATCATACAAGTCGACGACCTGCTGAACTTCCGCCAGTTCTCGAAGAAGACAGCAGACGATGCGATAAACGTAGGTTCGGATCTCATTTCTCTATCCATTGTCTCTCAAGGTCTTGGAAGTACGCGGACGATCTGGGCAAAGCTACCGGTGCTGCCGAGGTACACGAAGATTTCATCTCCAACTTGAGCAGGATATCGCAGCTTACTGGTGAGTAGGTCGATTCGTATCCGGACTTATCGTTCATAGTTTTCTATTAGGGTTCTCTGACCCGATATACGCCGAGGCATATGTCAAAATGCATGGCTTCGACATTCTCCTGGGTGAGTGATACAATCTCCTGGTGGGAGCAGTCCAATAAATAACACTCGTTCAGACGTCCTTTTGGTGAATCAAACACCCAATACATTGCAAAACCTCTGCCTTGACTTTGCTACATTGGGAGATCTTAAACTTGTTGAGCGGCCCGCAGTTTATACGATCGCTCCCCATGGTTTCCAGAGCATCAAGGCTACTATCAAGGTCGCCTCGACTGAAACGGGTGTCATCTTTGGCAGCATACTTTGGGAAGGTCCCGGTCTCGCGGAAACTTGTGTTATCTTGAATGACATACACATCGACATCATGGATTACATCAAACCTGCTTACTGCAATGAGGCTCAGGTGATTATAACGCTTTTCTCTTGCGAGCTAGAGTAGGCATGCTAACCACACATGTTTATAGTTCCGGAGCATGTGGACGGAATTTGAGTGGGAAAACCGGGTCAATGTGTCGACGAACATGTCGTATGTGTTTTCCCTCCCACTGACCTCATTCCCCTCCCCTTAGGGAACGCGTCCTGATTATTTGTATTTCCATTTTCTGACGTGTGATTGCTTTTTGTTTCCTTTCAGTGATCCACGCGACTATCTCAAACACGTCATGAAGTCGACCAACATGTCGTGCCTGACCCCCGAGGGAGCCGTGTCGGGCGAATGCGATTTTCTCACTGCCAACATGTACGCGAAGAGCTTGTTCGGTCAGTCATATCTTTCCTTTCGCATACGAACACGTGCATATATGCGTTCCGCGTTCACTTTTTTGATTGATGGGTCGACGTTTGCAGGAGAGGACGCGCTCGCGAACCTGAGCATCGAACGAACGGAGGCGGGCACGATCGCAGGGCACGTCCGGATCCGGAGTAAGACGCAGGGGATCGCGCTCTCACTCGGCGATCGGATCACTATGTGTGAGCAGTTGTTGTTTTTGTTCTCGTTCGTCTAAACATTGATCGACTTTTTTTGGTGTGCATGTCGTACAGCTCAAAAGGATAACAACAAGCCACTAATATAGTCGGGTGAGCCGAGCTGACGGTGATTGTGTGCGCGCGTCTGGTGGGACTCGTGCACACGACCAATTATGTCTGCGGTTTTTCTGTCGTTTGTTCAGGACGCGTTCGACGGTACCTCCATTTTGCCTTGCCCCTTGCCCTTGTCTTTATAGTATTGTATAGAGTGTTGGAAAAGAGAAAAATCACCGTTGCCACCGGTGTGCAGATCACATACTTCTTTTCTTTGACGACTGTCTGGTCTTTTTCCTGGAGGTCGTGGAATTACTAAGGCCATGACTACTGACCTGATGTTCGCCAGGACGCCATATCACCTTCTGCCATGGAGATTGCACATATTCATGATGCACATATTTATGTCACAAAAGGCCTTGAAGAACGGGACCACGAATTTTTTCAACATTCCACCTCTGCTAGTATGGTAGGGAGGGCAGCACCATTGAGCTTTCACGTCACGAGTTACAGTATCGATAAGCAAATCCGATCGGACCGACCTTGTTCTCCCTTCACCTGCTCACCTTCCTATGGTTACTCTCCGATGTCTGAGGGACCTCCACGGTGAACTACTCGCCCGCAGTCTGGCCAACATCGAGGTTGCGTTACCTCCATTGAAGAACCGGTGATGCAGATTGCGTGGCCGGGAAGAGGATATCGTCGTATGTTCGGAGTATCGACATTGAATCGCATGCTTCGAACTTGAAAGTATGCCTTGATATAGAACCATTCGTCCATGACTAACTGCCTGGGCGGTGGACCAGGCTGATCATGCGCCAGCACACAGATCACCTGATCCGAGTGCAACCACTCGAGTGTACCCTCAGGCAAACCCAGTCTGTCGTTGCAACGTTGAAGACGCGGGTCATTGCGTTGTTGCCATCTTCCAGTGACTGGCGGAGGAACAAGCGGACGGCAGTCACCATCGCCGCCATTGCTGAAGCAGGGTATGTCTTATGTCTTATGTACAACCTTTGGGAGTGCCAACGCGCCGTCCTCAGAGAGGTTGAGGAACTTCAGTGGCAAGTTGGTTAAACCGCATAAAACCCCTGCATTAGGCGAACGTCCATCTACGTTTGCACCAGCTTTCTTACATCCGAATCGAGTCCGTCGGTTGGTTACCAGTCAGCGCTTAACCTGAAGTTGAAGGCCAGATGAATGACGATACACACTCGTGCTACCGCCCTTCGTCGCCTCGCTAGAACTTCATGTTCTCTTCGAGGGGGAAATAGTATGACCGCTGCACCAACGTCGAACATGCTGTTGACTTCTTTGTCGGCACCATGGTTCTTGAGGCTCGCAAAACCGATGGTCAAGACGTTATCATGCACCTGTCTTGGATGATCTCGCCAGTTGCACCCGATGACGTCGCGGGCTCTCAGAGACGGTCGATCCCTGCGGCGTCACTAGCTTTCAAAGAATGCTTAGTATTCGCTCGTATTTTGAGAGTTATGATTGGAGGAAAAGCCACGAACACGCTACGAAAGCTTCCACTTACTGAATGACTAATGTCAGTAGATGGATGACGATTGATATAGTTCCTTCTTTAGCATTGATCTTGGATGAGGGGGATGTGCTGAGTCGATCTCCCGATACGTTACATTGCAAAGTAGCTCCCTTGGGGGACCTTGAACCTATTGAGGGTCCGCAGTCTGAACTATCGCTTCGCATGATTCTCAGAACGGTTACCATTAGAGGCACGCCTGGCTGTTGTACTGTTATACCTTGGCTAGGTGTATGTTTGGTAGCCCATCAGCATCAACGGATGATTATTTGCTCCTGATTAATGATTGGGCAGCATCCATTCGCAGTCATTCAGAGTTACAAGAAATACAAAAGGGTGTACATGCAGTTCATAATTTCAAGTTTCAGTCCACATTGATTACGCCACTGTGGGGGTGTGCTCAGTACCCCTGCTGGCCGCCCATGTCTCAGGGCCCTAGTTGATCATTAACCATGTTAGGAAAAGGGAGCACGACTATGTTGCGATCTACTCACCTTCCTATTGGCGATTCTCTGGTACTTGACGCGCCTCGCGAACCACTCGGCAGAAGTTTCACCTGTATTAAAGTTGCGTTCGGGTCGCCTTTGCACAGCGTCCTCGATCAAAGGACTGTCTTCCACAAGAGCGCGAAGCACCCTCAAGTTGCCCGGACGAGTAAAGAACACAAGAGACCAACGTTCATGTTCAGCTTGGTCGCCAGGAGGCGGCACCACACGGTGAATGTTGGACTGAAGGATACCTCCACTGAAAACCGCGAGGGCGTCACCAACGTTGCAAACCGCGTGGCCAGGAATAGGCTGTGAGTGTTTATTGTCGTGTGTGAGCATCTCCCTGACATGTATGCTTCGAAGAAAATATACCTTGACATAAAGCCACTCAGTGTGGCCGGGAGGCATTACTTGCAGTCCTCCAAGCCTGTTGTGCAAAAACGACTAAAAGTCAAGATTTTCCCAAAATAAGTTTACATAACGTGGTGACCGTATGCTCAAAGGCATTCCGGCTCACCAGAGAACCAAAATCCGTGTGAGCGCCTAACGTGGCAGTGTCTGCGACCACCTGTCCAGGCATTGGTGGAACCTTTATTATGCGGGCTTCGCTCCCGCTATGTTCCTCGTCCGAGTGCAACCGCTCAAGGGTACCCTCGGGAAGACCGAGCTTGTTGTTGAAGATCCGGATGATCATTTTGTTGATATCAAGCGACTTGCGGACGAAGGGGGCCACAACAGTCGGTATCGCTACTGTCACAGGAGCTGGGTACGCTCTGTGCACGACGTTCGGGAACGCCAGTGCGTCGTCCTTAGAGACGTTGAGGAACTCGGTAGCGTCAAGCTTCCTAATTGCACCAACTCCTCCGTTAATTCGACGACGCTGAGGGCACGTAATCCGACAGACTCACCCAGTTGCATCCACCGCGTTCGCACCGGCCATCTTATATCTGAATAGCGTGGGTTACGCGAAGGTGAACACCACAAAGATATACACACCCGAACGACCGTCCTTCGTTGCCCTGCTCGAACTTCATTTTATCTTCGAGGGGGAGAGCCATGACCTCTAAGCCGACGTCGAACATACTGTTGACTTCCTTTTCGGCGCCATGGTTCTTCAGGCTGATAAGAACGATGATGATGTTATGCCATCATGTACCAATCTGAGGAATCTCGTTACTTACTACCAGAACCCAATGGATGTCGCAGCCTCCCAGAGGCGGTCGATCTCGGCGGAGTCTCCGGCGTTGAGAAGGTTGAAGTCGATGACCAACAGCGGGTGGGTACGGACATGGGTCGGGAAAGGGGGTAAAGTGGTTCCAGGCATCGTTCGAGCTTGAAATGAACTCCTCGATACGATGGGTTTCAGCGTCAGGAGCAACGTCGTTCTTGCAGTGGACAAGGGTTACCTGAAGTACTGTTACTAGCAATAAGTAACTGATAGGAATGCGTGGAGGCAGCTCGTTGGGGTTGTTTATATATGGCAGTACGTTCTTTGCGGGACAATCTTAGACCGGTGGCCGTATGAGACTGCATCATTTCTTTTCTCGTTGGTCAAATTAGTTGAGCTTGGGCCGGGTGGGTAATTACCATCACTGAATGGCGAGATCTAGTGAGATTCCAGTGCCAAACAGGTTCAAAAGGAAATTCACATACACCAATCCGCTGACATGTCAAGTCCCCGACTCCGCGTGTGACAAAGACATACATAGTAGTATATAGGAATAGAGGTCTATGATCCGTCGATTCCTCATGTGGAGCGTTACGCATTTTGTTGTAATTCATCAAGTGGGCGAAAGGTTTCTGTCACTGAGAGCACGTTTGTGGCTGGCGAGGGGTTGATTACATACGTCTTGCGTTGTTACGTAATTGTAGCTTACATAAATATATCAAACCGTGCGCCAATCAGAAATCTGCGCACTCACTGTTTGCACATTTGGCCTAGAAATCAGGATGCGGCGCCGGTTGGTGGGTGTGCCGGGCGGAACACCGTAACCGGATCACCATGTCAACTTCAGCCGAGTTCGAACTTGACCTATGCACTTCATCCTCTGCGCTAGCAATGGTGAAACCGAACAACGTTGAAACGTTGACATCTCACCCAAGCTTAGTACAGGATCATTGGCTACAATATGACCAAAGTATGACTCCACCCTGAAGGTCAGGTGCTCGTACTTATCAAAGGTGGAGCCTAGTCTCTCATAGGGAGACCCTTACGCAGAAAGACGTTGTGGAGCCGTGACGATGTGGCTTGGCTGCCAGATACAATCCAGGCATCGCTGTGACAAAGCGCTGGATCTAAGCCTCAGCGCTGCCTCAGCCTTCAAGTTCACAAACATGCAACCTCGGAAGCAGGTCCAAGTCATCGGCCTCCACTTGTTGGTACTTGTTGGCGGTGCGTGGGTATTGTCTACCTGGGGATCTCGTCTTGAGCTCTTCATTCAACCTTGATGATGCAGCGGGATTGAAATTCACCACCTAGATACAAAGGTCGCGCACGGTCGTCGAACCCAGGTCAATCAACGTGGCGCGCATGCTCTGTTGTTGCTTTGTGTACTAGAAATTGCAGCATTGCATTTCGGTCTCTACAGACTACCGTAAAGCGGCTGAAACGTTGGTGCCTCTGGCAACGGTTCTCACCGTCTCGCGACCCAACTTGTTGAACCTGCTCGTCTATCACTTCGTGTTCCCCGTCCGCGGAGCGCTCATTCTTTCATCATGACTGCGTTCTTAGAGCGTCATGACTCGATGGCATGTCACTTTGTTTTTTTGTCGCCGCCCTCCACCCTTTCAAACCGACCGCGTGGCTTTGTGCGCCTTTAAGTATGTAATTTGCGCCCGAGCGTTGGCCAACGGCTTACTAAATTACACTGTTTGCGGTTGAGGAACGAGGGGATGATGGGATAGCTGACACGCGACGTAGAGGCTCAAATCTTGTCAAAGGTGATTCATTTGGGAACTTGAGAAAAAGTTCGTACTTACCTCGTTGCTTGTCTAGTTCTGTTGATCCGCCGACCGCTCGGGGAGGTTTTTCTGTGGGGATTAAGTGGCCTCAATTTATTTGGGTAGGTCAGAGGTCACCGGTAACTTGTCATGGAGAACCGTGTTCGTTCGAATATCCTGTCCCAAGTGGCGTAAACACCACAAGGCGATGCATCACACGCTAAACCCGGTCACTTCTCGCTCCTGGGTCTAGACGTTTGCTTTGGTCCAAATTACCTCAAAGCGCTCAACGTCAACATTCAAGTTCATCGCAGAAACATTTCGCGGCGCGCACAGTTGCTTCATTGGAGTTTAAAAAGAGGTCAGGTAAGAGTTCACCGTTCAGAATTCCCATATTAGAAAGACCCTAGGCTATCTTTATACCAATTGGATCAAAGAAATCAATTGTACCTTGAAGTAAGTATTGTGGTCGTGGCCCAAAGATGGTCTCTAGTTCAGTCACTTCAGTGTGTATCCGCACTCGACGCCCAACCAAAACGCTGGGTCATTGGAATGTTGAGGAGATAAGGTTTGCTAACTTCAAGGTTATGCAGCTGCTTGCACACCTCCTTGAAGTTAAGGACGCAGTTCGTGGAACTGAGCAAGCAGCTGGCAACCGTGCGGCATGAGATGGCCAGGTCAGATTTGAACCGGTAAGGCTAACTTATTTTCGTTTGTAAATGGCAACAGTGTTGGAACTGTGTGGGACTACGACGTAGACTGCAGCGGCCGTGGTTTCAATTGAATCTCTTGAATTGTGGACCAACAACGTACATAGTATGTAATAAGTTGAAGTACATACTGGCTCGCCCGTCCCGTGCCTTTCGGGACTCGGTAGAAATGCGGAGTCTTGGCAGCGCTGGCAGGGACGAGCCAAAACAAAATTTATTTTGAATTGAATCGCCTCTTCATTCTGGTGTGACAGTGGATGCTGCTAATGATGCCGTAATGTTCCATTTCCCCGTTATGATCTGGCCCGCAGCTTTTGTCTCTTCGTCGCGGCAGCGAGTGGAGAAGTAGTAAGTAGTTTTGATGCCGGTGACGTGCATTGCATGCGTCTTCTAATGTTCGCAGAGCCATGGCCCACGGGTCATGTCCGTATAACTGTGTTACGATTGACTCTGACCCAGGCCGGCTCGGAAGACCAAAAATCCAGTGCGGCTGCCAGGCCCTTCGGCTCGCCCGTGTTGACGGATTCATTTAACGCTCAGCGGACCTGGCTGGCTGGAAAATTTGTTTGGTATGTAAGTAATTACATACTCTCGCCTCATAGAGATTATGAAAACTTAACGGAATGTGATGGCGAAAAAGGCAAAATTGATATTTTATTGTGGACCCGCCCAAACTCTCAATCTTCCGTCAATGAGGACAAATAATGTACAAAAAGCCTCGTCCTCGTGTATTCGGTTTTCTTCTATTAGTGATCCTTTCGTGTTCACGTCCTCTCGTTTGACTTTTCTTTTCTCTTCATTCTTTTCCTGGCGCTCTTTCCTGTCCGCGTCCTCTATCAAAAATGACACTACCTGGCGACGTGACTAACGTCGCAACAACATATGGCTCGATCCTCCTTGGAACCTGCTTTGGATGCGCGTGAGTTCTTCAGCAGCACTTCGATGTACCCTTACTAATGATGGTGCAGCCTCACCGGCATCGTCTTCGTACAATCCATCTTGTACTACAAACTATACCCTGGCGACTATGTGTGGACGAAAGTTTTGGTGGGTTTGCATTTCCCTTTCGTTGGAAAGGAGTTCAGTGGGGTGATACTTTCCAAGGTCTTCGCGGTGTGGGCGTTTGACTTGATGCACACAATCTGTATCGTCACCGCAGTCTGGGAATCAGTCATCACGAATTTCAACAAGCCGCAGAACATGGACATCATCCCATCGTAAGTCACGTTGGCAAGTCTGGTCATCGTCGTGATAAGTGCTCAACATCTATCCTTTCGTAGCGCCCTCGGGGTAAGTATTGAACATTCGTGAGGAATGGGAACATTTGACTGCAACTATTCTTCGGTAGCTTTCCGTGGCCGTGACGGCTTTGGTTACGTTCTTGGTGCACTGGTTGGTTTTTTTCTGCCGAGTATTCCGAGGGCAGGATATTGAGACTATTTTTCACAGCTTCTTCGCTAACAGAATTCGCATGTGTAAGACGTCGAGTCTGCGATGTTTTTTCACACCGCTTATTTGATTTGTCTGTAGTGACGAAAAGGTGGTACATTGCTGCGCCTGTGGTACGTTGAATTTGTTTCGCCTTGTCGTTGTGTTGTGTCCTGAGATATTCTCCAGGCGTTCCTTGCATTACTCCGTCTTAGTAAGTGTTGGATTCGAGAGCTAATCGCTTTGTTGCTGATAAGTTTCCGAAGTTGCTGCTTGTGGTAAGCCTCTATGGGTCGAGCCATCAGGTGTCACGTCTCACAATCTTCACGAACTATGTAGTATCAACTAGCGAAATGTAAGTTGCATCTCTCGTGTTTTCGTTACTGTCGATCTAACTAGTGGGTAGCATCCACTTGAAACACTACTCTTTGTTCATCAGACCATATCCTGCGGTAAGCCCCATTTGCCGTGTACTATCTGTTTCACTGACATGTTTTTTTCAGTGGATTTTCACGACGGGTGTCACTCTGTCTGCCTCAGTGGAGGTTCTCATCACCACGGTCATGTGTATCTTCCTTGGGAGCAGAAAGACCGGGTTTGCCAGGTAAATCGATTTTTTTGGTATTGCAGACGGCTTCTCACGATCGATCTCAGCATGAATCATGTTATCAACTCCCTGATCTTGTACACGCTGGAAACTGGTAGTGTTACTTGGTACATTCTTTCGGGCTATTTTATTTGTTCTTCATTTGTGTTGACTTCGCATTGCGCAGCATCGTAACAATAGCTTCGTTGATCTGCGTTTGTCCATTTGTCTCTCGTCATATTCTGTGAACTGACGCAGCAGCGCTATGCCAGTGGCTCCTCATGCGCCATAACTTGATTTTCCTTGGCATGCACTTTGCCATCGCTAAATGTATGCATCTGAAATCCTTTTTTCTCTTGCTGTGTAACGAGCTCAATAAAAACCGCAGTATACGCCAATTCACTTCTCGCCACGTCCGTCCGTCCATAATCGTGTCATGACTACTGATTTAACGTGTATTCAGACTTAACACTCGTAAACGTCTACGAGTTGATCGTACCCTGGGTTCAAGCGAACGAGACCACAACAACGGACTAACCCCATTACCTAGCCCAATCAACAGAAGTCATTTCTCGGTACGTCAATTGATCATATAGTTTGTTTACTGACTGACAAGTGGACAGAGTCGCATGCTCGGCCCGACTGCGACGCAAAAGAGTGTGCGTGTTTGCACGTTGTCCTGGTCGTTGTTTCGTCTTAATATTATTGAAGGTACAGCTTAACGTCAACGTCGAAACCACCATCGTGTCGCAGATTGATGACGAAAAGGATCACATCGATCTTGAGGCGTCGCTCAGCACGCCGACTTTGGCTGCCATCGACGAAGAGGGCAACTACAAGGTCCTCGATCGAGACAGTTCGGATATCGAGGACGAGAAATACCACCATATTGCATGATACATCGTTATCGACTTTCCGCGTGCGACGGATATACCTGTGCGAGCAAAGGGTTCCTTTCTTCCCTGCCTCGTTACCGCAGCGATGCCCTTTCTTCATATTCGTACTTCCCTTCACTGACATGCTAGTTCAAATAGTCCGTGCACCAACACAGATCGGCGGACACCCACACTCCTTTGTCTCAAGACCTTACCTTACTAGTTCCTACTTCGGGTTCTTACTACAGCCACCTTCCACCAGTGTTTTAAGTGCATTTTTTCCCCTTATTTTTCTCTTTCATTTCTTCTCAATACATCCAATGTGGAAGAAGATATGCTCATATTTATTGTCATCAATGTATTTCCACAGTTGTGCAGCTTCTGAAATTTGGTTCGTGTTCTAGAAAGTCTAGGTCCCAGGGTTTGAGGGCTCCGACAATAAATGTCCATACAATAATATGGGCGTCCCGAACATTTCGTTAACGAGAGTGCGCGCGCTCTCCGCTACTGTTTGGGCGAACCTGGGTAAGTATATAAGTATGTATAAGCAAGTGGCTAGGGAAGCCAAAGCAATCAAAGTGTACTCAGGCGGGCAGATCTCCCATGTCAATCAGGCGATATTGCTGCCGTTCCGACTTAACCGAAAAGAACTTTTTTTCAATTTTCTGGGAAGATGCCGGGTTGACAGGACGCTTCCCGGGCCAGAGAGAATTATAATCGGCTTTCAAGAAAGGATTGCTGGCAGGCTTCCACTTCTATGGAACGATCATGCAGATTGCAAAGTTATTGCACTGAGTAGCCGGAGTTGGATGAGCCATCCCCTCTGAACTTTCGAAAAAGCACCTGCAATGAAGAAGAAATGAAATTGCCGTATAATGACCAAAGTGCCTAACGAGAACAGAGGG
>JBBPOJ010001284.1:0-14877 GCA_038091395.1 Leccinum rimulosum | reverse complement strand
AGTATTTGGTGAGCGGTGTGGAAACATTCCATTTTCCCCTGGGTCTGCGTACTGAAGCGGCTGCAACCTCTAATGCAGCGATGACTGCGACAACTGTGCAGCGTGTTGAAAGTAAGCGAGCATTTGTGATGAGGAGCAACGGAGGTAATATCTTGAATGTAATAGACTCTTACGCCAATGATCCATACATCATGGATAGGAACTACCCGGATGATATACCTGACACTGATGAACTTCATCACTGATCAGGCGATAAGTCGGATCTAGACAGATCCAACATCAATGTATATAGCATGAGCAAGCATTGAGTAGTAAGGCAAGATAATGCATGATCTCAGGTTAGTAAGTTGGTAACCTCCTCGTCGGTTCGCTGCCCTCGCTCTGCTGTCATCGCTGATCCACACCTATCCACGGCACCATGATCTCTCTTGCGATTGATGCAAGTGGGAGGGAAAAGGACAGAAAAGAGTGCTACGCTTCCGATGATTCCGACGATTCCGACGATTCCGACAAAGCTTCAAGATGCGCAAATCCAACTTGAGGTGGGTTAGAATCCATGTTGAACACAGTATAGAAGAGCTGAAGGAAATCGGTCCCGATGCTCCAGTCTTCTGGTCCAGATACAGGCTTGAAGGGAGGTTCAAGTTCGGTAATTAGTATGTTTTCAGTACACCGTGCGGTTCAAGGTTGATGAAGGAAGATCACACACACATCCTGCTGAGAACGAGCCAGAATTCCACTGAAACAATCAGGTGAGCCATCCTCCACAGGTCCATGGTCGAGGTCGTCAGCAACGATCGTAAATGGCTTGCCGCCAAAAGTAAGAGTCACGTCTGGGAAGTCATCGCATGGGACTACAGGGCCGTTATTGGACCTGAAAATATCATGTTGTAACCCAATCGGAACTTACATGTGTACCAACCATTCTTGAAAGCTTTCCCACCACGAGCTTCATGCAGGGTCAAAACTTGATCTGGATCACCATAGATATAGTTGGAACCAGTGTCGATAATCGAGACTATATTGTTCAGGACGGGTTTGCCATTGACACGAATGTCATCCACCGTCACCTCCCAGTATCCCTGAATAGTAAAGTAAGTATGCGACTGCGACTGCTACTCAATGTTCCATTTCAACTCACCTTGGTTTGTACATCGACAAAGGTGATGTCACCTGTGTACAGCTCTTCGTTCACTCCACCAATGTACAACTCGCCTCCACGGGGGGTGAGTTTGAATGAGAATACTGCATTGGGCAGTTTCCCTTCGGTGACGAGTGTTTCAAGCAGGGGGCTAGCAGGATACATTGAATTTGACTGGAAAGCCAGTCCCAACAAACCGTCCGCAGGGGAGCGAGACTTTTCCAGATTGGCTGTGTATGTTGTTGCAACACCAATGGTCTGCTTGTCCACCTACTCAGTGGTCAGAATTCATCACGTTTATGATCATGAAGAGATAACATACGGTGAAGCCAGCAATGGTCACGTTATCAGTGTATAGTTGACCTTCGACAGTTGCACCATCTCCAAATTTGATACGAAATGGCTCGTCCAAGTTCTTGGCAGTGGTAGACGAAGCAGGGTTCCAGAGGTTATCATGGCTTTTACAGTACTCATCACCGTTCGACGCTGGAATGAAGAGATCGCTGGGTCGGATTGAACAAGGGAGTGGGTGGTTCTCGACAAGAAATACTTGCCTAGAACCAGTGTCAACATGGACTGTGATGAATATTAGCGTACATATGTACCAGGAAACGCACTGAAAATCTACCAGTGAAGAGTTTGGGAGGAGTACCGATCGAAATAGTACCATACCAACTATCATGATCGGGACTGGCAGTGGTCAAGTCAAGCCCAGCCGACCCGCTCCGCTTCAAAGCAGAAGGGTGGGTCGTCCCGACCGTGTTCGAATTCAGCGACGGAGAGTGTTTGATGAGCGGTATGACAATCCCGTTGCCTTTCCCCCTTGGTCTGGGTATTGAAGCGGCCGAAACATCTAATGCAGCGATGACTGCGACACCCGTGAAAAATATTGAAAAGCAAGTGAGCATGAGTCCTGGCGAGGAGCGACAGTGGTATGACTGCCTTAAATGTAACCCCTACCCACGGATCAATGATGCATCATGAATAGGAACTAATCGGATGATATACCTGACACTGATGAGCTTCATCAGATTACTGTCGGATCTAAACAGATCCAGAATTGTAAATTGTATGAGCAAGGGGTCCAGTAAGACAAGATGACACTTGATCCAGACGTACTTATTGAGACTGCTAAAATGATCGAGAATCTACAATGTTGGCGTGTTGAATTAGTCTCCCGTAGGCAGGCCATTAAGTATCAAGATTATACAATCGTTCCTACTGGCAGACGCCATTGTCAATGTCTGGGAAAGTCGCCCACAACGAGGAGGTCCAAGATAAGCCTGAAAATGGTTACTCCCTTGACGAATTAGAGGAGAAGGCTGCCCGCTATGTACAATGCGTTTTTAGAATTGTTGCTAAGCAGGGCTACAAAGCCAGGTTACTTTGCGCGTGCCGCTCTAGATCAACTCTGGCAAACCCTTTACCAGAGCGTCGGCCACCCATGTTGGTTAGATAGGGCCACATAGTATGGGAACATATGACAATGCAGGTTTCAACCACATGTCGCCCGAGAGTGGCTATGGTGTGTGAAAGCGAAAACGGTGAGCGTGTAAAGAGTTCCGAGGAGAAAGGGGAATCGTGTAGATAGGTGGCTTGAACTGGACGTCACTGATTTTACCACCCCGAGACTTGAGTCCATCAATATTTATTGACACTTTTGTTAGAATTCAGCGACGGAGAGTATTTGGTGAGCGGTATGGAAACATTCCATTTTCCCCTGGGTCTGCGTACTGAAGCGGCTGCAACCTCTAATGCAGCGATGACTGCGACAACTGTGCAGCGTGTTGAAAGTAAGCGAGCATTTGTGATGAGGAGCAACGGAGGTAATATCTTGAATGTAATAGACTCTTACGCCAATGATCCATACATCATGGATAGCTACCCGGATGATATACCTGACACTGATGAACTTCATCACTGATCAGGCGATAAGTCGGATCTAGACAGATCCAGCATCAATGTATATAACATGAGCAAGCGTTGAGTAAGGCAAGATAATGCATGATCTCAGGTTAGGTAAGTTGGTAACCTGCTCGTCGGTTCGCTGCCCTCGCTCTCCTGTCATCGCTGATCCACACCTATCCATGGCACCATGATCTCTCTTGCGATTGATGCAAGTGGGAGTGAAAGGGCCAGAAAAGAGTGCTACGCTTCCGACGATTCCGACGATTCCGACGATTCTTCAAGATGCGCAAATCCAACTTGAGGTGGGTTAGAATCCATGTTAAACACAGTATAGAAGAGCTGAAGGAAATTGGTCCCGATGCTCCAGTATTCTGGTCCAGATACAGGCTTGAAGGGAGGTTCAAGTCCGGTAATTAGTATGTTTGCAGTACACCGTGCGGTTCAAGGTTGAAGAAGGAAGATCACACACACATCCTGCTGAGAACGAGCCAGAATTCCACTGAAACAATCAGGTGAGCCATCCTCCACCGGTCCATGGTCGAGGTCGTCAGCAACGATCGTAAATGGCTTGCCGCCAAAAGTAAGAGTCACGTCTGGGAAGTCATCGCATGGGACTACAGGGCCGTTATTGGGCCTGAAAATATCATGTTGTAACCCAATCGGAACTTACATGTGTACCAACCATTCTTGAAAGCTTTCCCACCACGAGCTTCATGCAGGGTCAAAACTCGATCTGGATCACCATAGATATAGTTGGCACCAGTGTCGATAATCGAGACTATATTGTTCAGGACGGGTTTGCCATTGACACGAATGTCATCCACCATCACCTCCCAGTATCCCTGAATAGTAAAGTGAGTATGCGACTGCTACTCAATGTTATATTTCAGCTCACCTTGGTTTGTACATCGACAAAGGTGATGTCACCTGTGTACAGCTCTCTGTTCACTCCACCAATGTACAACTCGCCTCCATTAGGGGTGAGCTTGAATGAGAATACTGCATTGGGCAGTTTCCCCTCGGTGACGAGTGTTTCAAGCAGGGGGCTAGCATAATACACCGAAATGTACCGGAAACCCAGTCCCAACATACCGTCCGCAGGGGAGCGAGACTTTTCCATTTTGGCTGAGTATGTTGTTGCAGCACCAATGGTCTGCTTGTCCACCTACTCAGTGATCAGATAACATCACGTTTATGATCATGAAGAGATAACATACGGTGAAGCCAGCAATGGTCACGTTATCAGTGTATAGTTGACCTTCGACAGTTGCACCATCTCCAAATTCAATTTTATATGGCTCATCCAAGTTCTTGGCAGTGGTAGACGAAGCAGGGTTCCAGAGGTTATCGTGGCTTTTGCAGAATTCATCACCAGTTGATGCTGGAATGAACAGATCGCTGGGTCGGATTGAACAAGGGAGTACTAGGTGGTCTCGACAGGAAACACTTACCTAGAACCGGTGTCCACCTGGACTGTGATGAATATTAGCGTGCATGTGTGCCAGGAAACGGATGGAGAACTTACCAGTGAAGAGTTTGGGAGGAGTACCGATCGAAATAGTGCCATACCAAACATCGTGATCGGGACTGGCAGTGGTCAAGTCAAGCCCAGCCGACCCACTGCGTTTCAAAGCAGAAGGGTGGGTCGTTCCGACCGTGTTGGACTCGGAGTTCAGCGATAGTGAGTGTTTGATGAGCGGTACTGGAATCCCGTTGCCTTTCCCCCTGGATCTGGGTATTGAAGCGGCCGAAACATCCAATGCAGCGATGACTACGACGACTGTGAAAAGTATTGAAAAGCAAGTAAGCATGAGTCCTGGTGAGGAGCGACATTAGTATGTCCACCTTAAATGTACCCACGCCAACGATCTGTGCATCATGACTAGGAACTAATCGGATGATATACCCGACATTGATGAGCTTCATCAGATATCAGTCGGATCTAGACAGATCCAGAATTGATTATATGAGTAAGCATCGAGTAAGACAAGATTCTGATACTTTATCCAGACGTGCCTATTGAGAGCGTGAAAATAATCGAGAATGTTCTTGATCGCATGCTGAATTCAAGATGTCTGTGAAAGTTGTTATACAACGAGGAGATCCGAGATAGTAAGTCTGAAAATGATGGTCACGTTCACGACCTCATCTCTTTTTGAACGCCTCTCTCTCTTCTGCTCGTATCTTGCCTGCCTCCCATCCCTTACTCATTCCCGGGCGGAAGCTCATCTCTCATTGTGACAACGAATGAGAGGAGAAGGTTGCCTGCTGTGTTTAGCCCACGACGCATTTTCAGTGTTGTTGCCAAGCAGCCGGGGTACAAAGCCAGGTTGCATTTTGAGCGTGTACTCGTCTTTCTCTGGATGGAAATGTAGGTCTTGAAATGCATCTGGCGCACGAGTAGCTATGGTCGTCGATGGATGCCATCTGAGTGAAAGCGGAGACAGGGAGCGTGTAAAGAGTTCCGAGGAGAGATCTGATGGGGTAGAGGCAAGGATTTTTTAAACTGGATACGATTTTTTGGCGGACGAGGAGGAAGGAAAACAAGTAAGTATTGCGAGCAAATTGCGAGCGAAACTTCGGGAACCGTCTGATCTTCTGCCAGTGAAAGACCTCTGGGAATTTAAATTTCCCCTTCTATTTACTCAGCTTGTGACCATGTAACACAGTGACATAGTGTCACGGTAGGGCTCTGGAGTCTGGTGGGTCTGATATCGCGCGCACACAGCGCACACATCCGGCTCCTTCCATTGAGAATGCACATAGTAACGCTGAAGACACCCCGCAATAACGTCTTTAGAGAGTAACAAAGGCCAATCTTGTTCAACTTTCACGTCACCATCGACACGTGCTTTAATTTAAATTTCCCCTTCTACTTACATAGTAATACTATCTAAGTCTCTCCGAGCAGTCGAAGCTTCATCACCACTTGTGAATCTATCCGGAGTCGCGCCCTCGTATCGCCGTAGTCGCCTCTGCTAGTCTGGACAACTCCGAAGTCCGATAGGGCTTGAGATTGGTACTAGCCCCCTTACGAGAGCTTTACCTACAGATACTGTACAGTGCTTGGCCGTCGATACGATCCGACCCCAGTCCTCAGATCGATTAACACCCATCCACGACGCCATGCTATCATCCTGCAAGGTGCGCAAATCCAACTTGAGGTGGGTTAGAATCTGTGTCGAACACAGTATAGAAGAGCTCGAGGAAATTGGTCCCAATGCTCCAGGCTGAGGGCGCAGATCGAGCTGGAAAGAGGGATTCAGTCGTTGTGTTTGAAGTATGCCATGTGGTTCAAGGCTGAAGAGGGAAGATCTCACAGCCATCGGTCACGACATGAGCCGCGATTCCAGTGAAACAATCGGGTGAGCCAGCCAACACCGGTCCAAGGTCGAGGTCATAAGCAGACATGGTAAATGGCTTGCCGCCAATAGTAAAAGTCACCGCCGGGAAGCCATCGCATGGGACTACATGGTTGTAAATGGACCCGGAAATACTACACGAACCCCAATCAGAACTTACATGTGTAGTCACCATCTTCGAAAGCTTTACCGCCATGGGCCTGATGCAATTTCAGAACTCGATCCGGGTCACCATAGACATAGTTGGCACCAGTGTCGATAATCGAGACTACATTTTTCAGGACGGGTTTGCCATTGACACGAATGTCATCCACTATCACCTCCCAGTATCCCTAAATAGTGAAGTGAGCATGCCGCAGCCTGCCACTGCTACTCAATGTTACATTTCAGCTCACTTTGGTTTGTACATCAACAAAGGTGATGTCACCTGAAAACAGCTCTTTGTTCACTCCACCAATATACAATTCGCCATCATCAGAGGCAAGCTTGAATGAGAATACTCCATAAAACACTTTTCCCTCACTGACGAGTGTTTCGAACAAGGACCTAGCAGGATACAGCGATACAGACTGGAAAGCCAGTCCCAATATACCATCCGAAGGGAAGTGAGATTTTGTCATGTCAGCTGAGTATTTTGTTGCAACACCAATAGTCTGCTTGTCGGCCTACTCGATAGTCAAAAATCATCACATCTATGATTAACAAGAGAAAACACACAGTGATGCCAGCAATGGTTATGTTATCACTGTACAGTTGACCTCCGACATTTGCACCATCTTGAAATGAAATTTTGAATGGCTTATCCAAGTTCCGGGCGGTTTTAGATGACGCAGGGTCGAAGAGGTTATCATGGCTTTTGCAGTATTCATCACCGTTCGACGCTGGAATGAAGAGATCGCTGGGTCGGATTGAACAAGGAAGTACTAGGTGGTTTTCGATAGGAAATACTTGCCTAGATCCAGTGTCAAGCTGGACTGTGATGAATATTAGCGTACATGCGTGTCAGGAAATACAGGGTGAACTTACCAGTGAAGAGTTTGGGAGGAGTACCGATCGAAATCGTCCCATACCAGGAATCATCATTGTAGCCGGTCAAGTCAAGCCTAGCCTTGCCCCGTTTCCTGTTCTGGGACCTGCTCTGTTTCAAAGTAGAAGGGTGGGTAGTTCCCATGTTCCTCTCATATTTTTCGAAGCCACGAAGAATCTTGCTGAAATGACGCCTGAGGACATGTAGTAAAATTATTAAGGACACGCACGTTGTGTGCGATGCAACGCGAGACTTGAGACCATCAATATTGACGCTTTTGTTGGAGTTCAGCGACGGAGAGTGTTTGGTGAGCGGTATGGCAATTCCATTGCCTTTCCCCCTGGATCTGGGTATTGAAGCGGCCGAAACAGCTAATGCAGAAATGACTGCGACAACTACGAAGCGCATTGAAAAGTAAGTGAGCATAACGCCTGATGAGGAGCGACGGTGGTATATCCGCCTTAAATGTTGCCGAGTCCCACCCACACCAACGATGTGACGATTGGCACTGATCGGAACCAATCGGATGCTATCGATATAGTACCTGAAACGGATGGGCTTCACCACTGGGTAACAGTCGGATCCAGAATTCTAGATTGTATGACTCGGAACAAGGGGTAGAGTAAGACAAGATGATACTTGATCCAGACGTACCTATTGAGACTGCTAAAACGATCGAGAATATCGATGGCGTGTTGAATTAGAGATGGTTATCCTAAGCATGCCGACAGCCAGGTATACGTTACGATCCCTTCTGATGAGTAGCAAACTAGAATGTCATAGTTCCTTCGAGGAGAGCGGGACGAGTCATTTTCGTTGGTCCCCCCACACCACGCTATCATTCTGCGAGATACGCGAATCCAACTTGAGGTGGGTTAGAATCTATGTTGAACACAATATAGAAGAGCTGGAGGAATTTGGTCCCAATGATCCAGGGTACTGATTTAGCTGGCAATAGGTCAGTCACTATGTTTGAAGTATGCCATGCGGTTCAAGGCTGAAGAAAGAAGATCTCACAGCCATCAGTCACGAAAGCCACGATTCCACTGAAACAATCGGGCGAGCCATCCTCCACTGGCCCACCGTCGAGATCTTCAGCATGGATCGTAAATGGCTTGCCGCCAAAAGTAAAAGTCACGTCTGGGATGTTATCGCATGGGACTACATGGGTGTCAGTGAATACGAAAGTATTATGTGAAACCCAATCAGAACACACATGTGTAGTCACCATCTTCAAAAGCTTTACCGCCATGGGCTTGATGGAGTTTCAAAACTTGATCCGGGTCACCATAGATGTTGTTGGCACCAGTGTCTATGACCGAGATTACATTTTTCAGGACCGGTTTGCCATTGACACGAATGTCATCCACTATCACCTCCCAGTATCCCTAAATAATAAGGTGAGTAAGCGACTGTGACTGCTACTCATGTTACATCTCAGCTCACCCCGGTTTGTACATCAACGAAGGTGATGTCACCTGAAAACAGCTCTTGATTCACTCCACCAATGTATAACTCGCCACCATCATAGGCAAGATTTAACGAGAATACTCCATAAGACAATTTTCCCTCACTGATAAGCGTTTCGAGCAAGGAGCTAGCAGGATACTCCGATAAAGACTGAAAAGCCAGTCCCAACAAACCATCCGAAGGGAAGCGAGACTTTGTCATGTCAGCTGAGTATTTTGTTGCAACGCCAATAGTCTGCTTGTCGGCCTACTCGATAGTCAAAAATCATCACATATATGATTGACAAGAGAAAACACACAGTGATGCCAGCAATGGTTATGTTATCAGTGTACAGTTGACCTCCGACATTTGCACCATCTTGAAATAAAAGTTTGAATGGCTTATCCAAGTTCCGGGCGGTTTTGGATGACGCAGGGTTGAAGAGGTTATCATGGCTTTTGCAGTCCTCATCACCGTTTGACGCTGGAATGAAGAGATCACTGCCAGTGGGTCGGATTGAACAAGGGAGTAGCAGGTGGTTCTCGATAGGAAATACTTGCCTAGAACCAGTGTCAAGCTGGACTGTGATGAAGATTAGCGTACATGTGTGCCATTAAACGCACGGTGAACTTACCAGTGAAGAGTTTGGGAGGAGTGCCGATCGAAATGGTCCCATACCAAACATCAAAATTGTGGTTGGTCAAGTCAAGCCCAGCCTTAGCCCGTTTCCAGTTTTGGGACCCGCTTCGTTTCAAAGCAGAAGAGTGAGTAGTTCCCATGTTCCTCTCATAGTTCTCAAAGCCACGAAGAAGCTTGCTGAAACGACGCATGAGGACATGGAGTAAAAGGATTCAGGAGACGTACGCCGTGTATGATGCAGCACGGGACCTGAGTCCATCAATACTGACGCCTCTCTTGGAGTTCAGCGACGGAGTGTGTTCAATGGTGAGCGGTATGGCAATTCCATTGCCTTTCCCCTTGGGTCTGGGTATTGAAGCGGCAGAAACAGCTAATGCAGCAATAACTGCGACAACTATGAAGCGCATTGAAAAGTAAGTGAGCATACGGCCTGATGAGGAGCGACGGTGGTATATCCGCCTTAAATGTTGTCGAGTCCCACCCACACCAACGACGTAACGATTGGCACTGATAGGAAGTAATCGGATGATATCGATATACCTGAAATGGACGAGCTTCACCACTGGGTAACAGTCGGATCCAGAATTATAGATTGCATGAGCAGCAAGGGTTGAGTAAGGCAAGATGACACTTGATCCAGACGTACCTGTCGAGACTGCCAAAACGATCAAGAATCTCGATGGCGTGCTGAATTAGTCTCCTGTAGGCAGGCCTTCGAGTGTGAAGATTATACAATCGTTCCTACTGGCAGAAACCATCATCGATGTCTGGGAAAGTCGCCCCACAGCGTCAGCCACCCATGTTGGTTAGACAGGCCAACACTACCTTCCCAGATCGCCTATGGGAATGACCCCGGAAAATGCAGGTTTCAACCGCATTTCGCCCGCGAGTGGCTATGGTGGTCGATGGACAGTGAAGACTAGTTCCGAGGAGAAAGTGGGGATCATGTAGATGGGTGGCAGAGGCAATCGTTTCTTGAACTGGACGTTATTTTACCACGGCACCCCCACTGAGTAGATGTACATTTATATGTGCTCAGTTTATGCAGCGTTTGTTTAGCCATGGGCGATGTTCGCAGACGGCAGGAGCGACGGAGAAGACTCACCAGAGTCACAAGCCTCCTCAGCTAAATTCTAGTATTTTTCAAGAAATGTCTTATTGGTACAATGCAAGAAAGTCAACCACACGTACACTTCATACCCCCTCTGCAATCAACCTCTCCGGTCTCTCCACCAATCCTCTCCACGTCTCCACAAACGCAGCCAACTCGGCCCCTTCCACAACCCGATGATCCGCACTCCAGCTCACATCCACCTTTAGCCTCCTCTCTCCCTTCCCTTCCGTCGCTTCCCAAACCTCCTTGCTCACGTCCCACACCCACCTCGCCCTCCCAATCGCCACGATCGCCACTCCACCACCAGGCACAAGAACCGGGCTGGCATGCTCCCCAAACCCGACCGCACCGACGTTGCTCACGCTGATCGTGCCCCCCTTTCGTGGCATCTCTTTCAGCGTTAGCCCAGATGGAACTTGCCGACCCAGATACGCCAGACGCGCCACCCGCGACGCGAGCCCGTGGATGGATAGTGTTTGTGCGCCACTAATCGTGGGGGTGTACAGCCCCGTCGGGGTGCTTAGCGCGAGTGCCAGGTCAGCCGAAGGGCGGACCGTCAACGTTGGCTTGCCGTTCCCAGTATTGCTCGCATCTGAGGTGGGGGTGATGGATGACCGTAAGAGTGGCCATTCCATCATCGCGCTAGCGAGTGTCTTCAGAAGGAACGGAAGGTACGTCAGCTTGGAAAACGTACCCCCCTCCTGCACGGACGGGGGGGCAGGCGCGGGGTAAAGCGCGGACGGGTCGACCATGTGTGACATAGGCAATTGTGCCGTTGTCGACGATGGTGGGAGGTAGTGGGAAGGAATACTTGCGTTTAGTATTGGTAATAGTTCATGGAATCGCGTCAGATCGAGCGAGGTGCCGTATCTATTGGCCAGATGTGAGTATATACTAATCATTTCGTCTGTTCAAACGACACGTACCCGAATCTGGGTATCTCGAGGCTCTGAACAGCGTCACGAGGCGGAAACGACCAACCAGACAAAGGGAACATACCTGCGTCATTGCCTTCCACATGCCATACCGCGTCCTACCCAAGTCTACCACGACATCCTTGTCATCTGCCCGTTCAGCCTGTTCTACCTCGCTGCTACTAGAGACAGCGGCACGACCTCTGGCACTGACGAACGCTTCGATGTCCTTCTTCTCGACGCGCCCGTCCCGTCCGCTGCCGGGTGCGAGGGCCGCAAGATCGATGTCTTGTTGGCGAGCAAAATGACGCACGGATGGGGTAGCGAGAACGTGGTCCGACGGCGACGACCTTGAGGAAGTCGCATGATTCGCATCCGCGTTCGATGGATCGAGCGGGTGCTTCTTGCTGACACTCGGGGCCACACCCGGTGGCTCGACAATATTCCCAGGCCACGGTGCCTGCCTGAGTGCCGACGCGGCGGCCGGATCTTGGACTTCCGCTGGCGGCGACGCCTCCGAGTTTGGCTGTGAGGTAGATTCACACTCGTCGTGCTCGACTTCGATGAGACAGAGTCCTGCGCCGACTTTGGCGATTTCGCCTTCCTGAACTAGCAACTCCTTGACGACACCGTCAAATGGGGACGTGATTTCGACGCTGGCCTTGTCACTCTGAACTTCGCACAGCGCGTCGAAGCTCTGAACGGCGGACGAGGGCTTTATGGACCTGGAGCGTCTGTCTGTCAGTAGTATGTACTAGACGGAAAGAAGGTGCGACGGACGGACCACTTTATGACCTCGCATTCTGTGATTCCCTCTCCAATGTCTGCGAGCTTGAACGTGTGGAGAACTTTGCGGGCAGCGAGTAGCGCACTGGCGGTGTGGAACTTGTTGGAGTGCGTACGGAGGAAGGGCCCGCGGACGAGGCGTTGTTGGAGGCGGGGAAGGTTCATTGTCGTACTAGTGGTAGTGGTAGTGGTGGATGATCATGTAATCAGGGGATGATCGTGACTGTCATATCATCCGATTTCGTCGAGTCTCTGACATTTTTCGCATTCAAGTTCTCGCATCTTGTGCCAGTGGAAACGCTCGTATCTTGGGGTGGGCGGTGGTCGCCGTAATTCCCCCACAACCAACGTTGTAAAATTGATCAAGACACAGTTTCAACTTGAAGACGAGGCATATTGATAGGCCAGAAGGAGCTTGAGGTGAACTGGTGTATAATATCATTTGGCGCTTGGGTTTTTAACATTGCCAGACAGACTGGGGTCTTGAAATCTTGCTTCTCCGCCCCACATGACCCTCAACTCGAGTTGGGTTCCCGATGAAAGCTTCCAGACCTCCTTCTCCGAGAGATGGTGGCTTCAAGGTGCCATAATCACCGCAATCGCCTACGGCGTCGCAGCCTCGCAGCCTCGCACTATTTTTTCAAATCTCTTCGTTTGCGAGAAGAATTGAGTCAGGTTCAGGAAGTGTTTGCCTTTGCTCGTCTGCATCACCCTCATTTGCGTCAGCTTAAATCTTCATCTTTGATCGGTGGTGGACTCGGCAGACCTTTGCCGTCTGGACACTCTCGGTACTTGCACCTCGTTGACTCGGTCGTCGACACAGAGTCCGTCCCAGCTTTGGCGAGACTCTTTGCGGACTATATGCCGTCGGGTATTTGGAATTACGAACTGGTCCCGTCGCCGCCGCTCTTGAACTCGACACCGCCTTGCACTGCAGGAAAACTCGGTGACATGCACCACCAAGAGACTAGAGTTACAGTGCTGTCGGTTGAATCCGTCCTGTGAGTCCAGACTCTGTTCCTAAACTCTTCACTCATACCTGTTTCAATGATCCGAATGTACTTCATCAGTTTCATTTTTATCCGGTTAGTTCCTAAACGTGATGCCATCCCGACTATTATTTAAGTCAGGTGCACCTACTTGATTGTATCTGTGCTCCTCCACATTTGCTACCCAATGTTCTTCAAGGTGATCACAATCGTTGCCATCGCAGTGGCTATATTCGTTCTGGCCACCCAAACACCTAATCCTAGCCTGAGGGGGAAAAGTGATGGTATGGCCATACCACTCACGCGACGCTCTGATACCGACACGCGTGAATTTAATGCTACATCACATAACGCGTAAATCGACCTGTGATGTCCTCAGGCATCGTTTCCGCTCACACGTTTTTAGCAAGATCATTCGTGGGCCAAGTGGCATAGATGGTTCCGATAGGAACGAGGGAACGCCGCATCCTTCAGCTATGAAACGGGTCGGGAACGGAGCCGGCGTTGATTTGACACCATACCTGGATAGAATGTGGTATGGGACCATTTCGATCGGCACTCCTCCCAAATCCTTCACTGGTAAGTTTTTCTGTACATTCGTGACACCCACTCACTCTGGTCTCCACCTCAGTCCAGTTAAACACCGGTTCCAGGTAAGTGTTTTCCGTCGGTACCATCCACTCTCTCGTCTTATTCGACCCAGCGATCTCTTTGTTCCAGCCGTAAACGGTGATGAGAACTGCAGAAGCCACTCTGATCTCTGGGATCCCCCATCGTCCCACATCACCGACTTGACCCTCAACACAGAGCCCACATCGATCACCAACGTGGACCTCAATATAGATTTTGCGGCACAATTTGCAGATGGTAGGATTGCCCGTGGTAAACAATACACGGACAATGTAACCATTGCTGGTTTTACCGTATGTTTTTATTGCTTGCGACCATCATCACTTCCGACCGATGAATAGGCAGACATTCAGACCATCGGTGCCGCAACAACATACTCTTCAAATATGGAAGCATCCAAGTTTCCTCCAGATGGTGTATTGGGATTGGCTTTCCCGTTTTACTCACAATTTCGTGGCCAGAACCCTCTGTTTCGCACGCTGTTCAATGAGGGGAAGCTGTCTCAACCAGTGTTTTCACTCCAGCTCACCTCTTCTGGAGGCGAGCTGTACGTCGGTGGAATGAACGAGGCGCTTTACATTCCTAACACCCTCGTCTTTACCCCTGTAACAAATCCGTTCCTGGTGAGCACAAACGCTAGGCGGTATAAATGCATACTTATATTACCCTTTCAGGGTCTCTGGGTGCTGAAGATAGATAACATCAAAGTCAACCGAGTAATAGTTCTGACAAATGTACTCGCCATCATCGATACTAGTTCCAACCTCATTCTTGGTGATCGGAGGCGACTTTTGACCCTGCACCGGGCGGCGGCTAGCGGTAATTCATTCCCGGGCCGTGGTGATTATTACACCTGTGAGTTTTGATCGATTTTTGTACTTTTGATTGACTCCCTGTAGTCAGGTGCAGATCTTTTCC
>JBBPOJ010001283.1:0-14880 GCA_038091395.1 Leccinum rimulosum | reverse complement strand
CTACATGACTGTTTGTACATGTTATGGTATATAGAATGTAATAGAATATTATGTAAGAGTTCTAGCCAATAGCGTAAAGAACTCTTATCATGATATATAAGCAATGAGTCATTCTGAGTCATGCTTTATAAGATATATGAGTCATAATCAGTAAGCTGATCAGTAAGCAAGATAAGTATGAGTAATACTAATGAGTCATCATAGAAAATGAAAGAATAGTCTAGAAGTAAGTTCTAGACTGATGACATAAACAATCAAATAATCAAATGAATATGATTGTTTCAACAGCGAGTGGGCACTGTGTAATACAAAAATAGAATCACCCCCAAAATGGATTGTTACAATGACTGACTGGGATCGGATTACAGAGCAATCAGATAAGACTACAGAAGCTACACTAGCTATCGAGTCGACACGGCTATCGGTCTAAGCGGAAATGTTGAAAAGATTGACAAGATTTGATTTGCACAGCCACATGCCATGTAGGCGATGATAGTAATATCATGTACTTTATAGCACAAGGTAAAGGGGGGGAAGGCTACGGCGCTTTGGGCAATACCCGAGCTATCATTGATTCTTTGCGTATATAACTCGGGTAGCCAATGTGTATTTTCCAGATGCAGTCCCAGGCTCATTAGAATTCTCAGGCTGGAACATCATGCAAAACTTGGCCCAGCCATCCTGAAGCACCAGAAGGCTGAAGCACATGCCAAAGATTGCCGAAACCATACTAACTTCTGGCCAAGCTCAGAAATTAAGCATTATCAAGAGTCAGTGGGGGTAGCTCAATTCTTCCGAGGCCAAATGACCCATTCCAAGGATCATTACTAATTAGGGTACTGCAAACACTCAGCCATATGGTGGCAAAGTGTCCTAAGTACATGCTGAAGATTGCTGTTGAACCCCGAGCCTAAAAGGCTAAAACTACCAATACTGAGCTAATGAAAATCACTCGGGCTCAGCTTTGGTCAGCTTGCAGGCCCATCTGTACTCTATGGAACTGAAATCATCTCTGGTCAGTCATTGGGCCTGTCCATAGTACTAATGTACTATATCCAAGTCAGACCAAAATAATCTTTGGTCATTGGCAGTGGGCCTGTCTGTACTCTATGGGACCAAAGATTGTTTCAGTCAGAGGACCTGTCTGTACCGGCCCATAGTATGCCAGTGAACTGAAATACTCTTCAGTCAGCAGGTCCTTCCCACTAGACTGACACTCAGAATCAGCATCGACCCAATGATGCTGATTTCACATGTCCCATTGAATCAGTGTCACGGCCGGTTATTTTGCACACATCAGTGTCACATCCAGACTGACGCTCAGAATCAGTGTCAATCCGATGACACTGATTTCACGTGTCCCTTGAATCAACTTCATGGCTGGTTATTTTGCACACATCAGTGTCTCAGATGCTCTGAATTAGTCGATTTACTTTTTGCAGTGTATCGCTTCAAGTATTTGTATCCACCATCCAAGCCATACATCATGTCACAGTGTTTTCTGTCTGTGACTCCTACAGTCCTACTACTCAACCAACTCCGTGCTAAAAGTCTGAGCAATGATACCATCAAGGGTAAGGACCAGTAGGAGGGAGTAGCACGTCCCTCGAATAAAGCACCCTCGGGAAACACATCTCCCACCCTTGGATGAATACCCCATTGTTCACCATCATGCCAATGTAGTCCAATCATCCTTGCTAGCTTCGTCTCCGAACATGAGCATTTCCGAATCCGGTGCGATGTCTGCAATAGAGTTCTTGTAAGCAGCACGTTTGAGGGCATTCCGTTCAAGTGCATGGCAGGAGACTTTTTTGCGAGAGAGGCCGAGACGCAGTCAGTGTCCGGGTATGCGGTTACGGGGTCTCGACTCGGCACATGTCGGCACTGTCAAAAACTGTTTTACGATTCCGCATGTTTATGAAAACAGCTGTAATCTTGTAGATCTTGTCCAAACAAGACCAGTGACTGTCACTGACTGAGTCCTTCAATGTTCCGATGATCACGAAAATTGGACGGCTGAAATTCCGAATTCCAGTGGAAAATACCCAGAACGCGTACTGGAGCAACTCACATGGCCAAGTAAAGAAACGGTCGGGTCGGTCTCCATGCGAGCAGGTCCTCAGGTCACGAACTCAGCTTGCACACATGTTTGGCATAAAAAATGTTCACCCCTTTGGTACTCCAGAATCGTCCGCTGTGCCCTCCCGCTCGTGCTTTCTCCAGCATGTCCGTCAGGCAGCTTGGCCAACAATGACCGGGTGCTCTCGATCTACACCGCCATCGAATCAACGGTGTGGCGTTCGCAAGCACCAAACGACGCAGTTGTAGCGGGAGTCGGTGGCTGATATAATGCGACGCGAGCATCCCCCCCACGAGTGCCTGGCGAGGTCAAACTCGGAACTGATGTCAAAGTGCGCGAGAAGGTTGTCGAGCTCATCTATGAAAAGGTCGAGGATCTAGAGCTCTTTCAAAGGACGTCTTACTGGTGGGAGGACTCGCCGATGCCGATCTGATCGTAGAAGAAAATGGGGAGGCGGGAGTGGAGGTTTTTGAATGGGAGGACGTAGTGGTAGGAGAGACCCGGCCCGCCGTGGAGAACGACCAGTGGGCGGACGCCAAATTTGAGGTTCCCCGATGATCTTGTACTTACCACATTCGGTACAATGCCGACGCGAAATTCGATCTTGCCTGTGACTTCGAGATGGCTAGTGGGGCGCGTCGTGAAGCAAATGTGGAGATTGCAGCGCAACAAATCGCACCCAAGTTCCTTTTCATCGTTGGATTTCAAAGCTTTTTTGTTATAGCTAGCAGGCTGAATTATGATATACATTGATTATGTCGTTCGAATAGTCGGTCGGGCATGTGGGAGAGGTTTGTTGTCGACATTCTTGGGTTGGAGCGGCCCAAACCCAAAGGGAGCAGATCGAGGAGGCGGTCGCAGTCGCTAGCGGTTACGTCCCGACGGCAGATTCAGTCCCGTACGACGACGGCCAAAAGGTTCGGGACGCGCTCAGAGCAGAGAGACATGGGAGTGAATGGCTGGAGCTTGACATGGCGTCGACCAAGGGCAGGATCAGGGGGCCGATAGCCCGAATCATTTTCTAGCTACGAATATGAGCTTCCCCCTGCCACTAGCACGATCAACCTGCATCTATACATGCATCAGCAGGAATAACCGAGATGGGACGTGACACGCACGATCTATCCGCTATCAAGATCCAAAAGGAGTGGACGCCGTAGAATCAATCTCCATCCTAGCATCTACCGTCTGTTCAGAAACGGTACCATTGGCACTCGTAACCTTGTGAGCGAAATGTGCTAGTTCCTGCCTAAACAAAACAAAAACATTTCAAGTTCCTGTCGAACGAAAACATTGTTAATTACCGTTTATGCTCCCTTAGTTTCTCTAGCATCGAAACAAGTTCGTCTTGCTGTTCAAAGTTCAGTTCGCCACCAGGAAGGGCAGCGGCATAATCTTTAGCTTGAGCTAATGTACCCTTCAGGTCATTGGTCTGCCAGACCTTAGACACTACGCGTTATGCTGGTGATATCCTACACTTACTGCTTGCAAAAGTGCCTGCTTTGCCTGAGTTGTGACGACTCCTTCTGAGCTTTGTGCATGTTTCAAAACAGCGACCAGATTCGGGATGGTGCTGGAGAAAAGATGCGTCGGGATGGCAGCGTCCATGAAGAAGAAGAAGCTGCGTCGTGGCTGTGTTCTAACACATCTTGACTTCCATCACACTCAATTCTCGACATGTCGAGTCAGTCGAACCTGGACGTAAGCCGGTCCCGGAACGGGCATTTCGCTAGTCTCCTCAGCCCATCCTCACCGATCTGTCTCAGAAAGCCATCGAAATTGTCCAGCGTGCCATCGACGAAGATGTCAAGCAGAACTACGCAGAGTCGTACAAACAATACATGAACTCGCTCGACTACTTTATGCTTGCCCAGAAATGTTCGTCTTCCGAACGCGTCGATTCTATCTCCAACTGACTACTCACGATCATTGCCACACCAGATGAGAAGAACGAGAAATCCAAGGTCTTGATCCGGGCAAAGGTCGAAGAGTACCTGACGCGCGCCGAAACGCTCAAAAAACACATTCAAACCCAAGAGGAGAATAGATCGCGCAAGGCCGTCAGCGCTAACGGTTCCACGGCCGTCGGTGGCGGCGGCAAAGGCAAGGAAGGCGGAGACGACGATCAAGATCCCGAGCTCAAGAAACTCCGAGCCGGTCTCTCGAGCGCAATCCTATCCGAGAAACCAAACGTGAAATGGGACGACGTCGCAGGCTTGGAGGGCGCCAAAGCCTCATTGAAGGAAGCCGTCATCCTCCCCATCAAGTTCCCCCACCTCTTCACGGGGAAACGTACGCCGTGGAAGGGTATCCTCTTGTATGGCCCACCTGGAACGGGCAAATCGTATCTCGCAAAGGCGGTGGCAACGGAATCCAAGAGCACGTTCTTCAGCGTGAGCTCTAGTGATCTCGTCAGTAAATGGCAGGGAGATTCAGAAAGGCGAGTCGATCCGACACATTTGCCCCCCATTCCCTTTCGATAACGATATCCTTTCAGACTTGTCAAGAACTTGTTCGAGATGGCTCGAGAAAACAAGCCCGCCATCATCTTCATCGATGAAATAGATTCCCTCGCGGGTACACGCAACGAGTCCGAATCAGAGGGATCGAGACGCATAAAGACGGAGTTTCTCGTTCAAATGAACGGCGTAGGCCATGACGACACTGGCGTCCTCGTCCTCGGCGCGACCAACATACCCTGGCAACTCGACTCTGCCATCAAGCGTCGTTTCGAGAAGCGGGTACACATACCGCTCCCCGGACTAGATGCTCGCAAGCGAATGTTTGAAATCCACATAGGCTCCACGCCATGTCAACTAGAAGCAAAGGACTACCGCACCCTGGCAGAACGCACGGAAGGGTAAGCTGCTCGAAAAGCCCAGTATTTCTTCCCCTTGATCTGCATTCCAGGTACTCTGGCTCTGATATCTCGATAGTAGTCCGTGACGCACTCATGCAACCAGTGCGCAAGGTCATATCCGCAACACACTTTAAGCCTGTCCCTCCATCGGCTGCATCGGACAAAACGAAGTGGACGCCTTGCTCACCCGGAGACCCCGAGGCAGTAGAAAAGTCATGGTCCGAAGTAGAATCGGACGAATTGGTAGAACCGCCACTCAAAGTACAAGACTTTATCAGGAGTCTGGAGAGCACTCGACCTACCGTCACAGAGGCCGACATTAAGCGGCACGATGACTGGACGAAGGAGAGCGGTGAGGCATCATGCACTTTAATGTTGTCAATCGCTGCGCTCATTCACCTCTTCACCACAGGGAATGATGGTGCATGACGGAATCACCGATCATGTGTCACTACATAGCCTGAGTCATAATCTATACCTCTGCATCCTTTTTACAGCTGTCTTGGGAATACCATTGGCACCAAGTTCCTTGCGTCATTAATTGGGGGTTTGATGAGCACTGCGTTCTCTCAACTGATGATAATGTTGGACTATAATATCTGCTTATGATAGACATGCATCGGAAAAGCAAATATATGATTACCTCGCGAAGCGCAATGTGTAGGATAACATCTAGAGTATTTGTACCCACGACGTAAAACATTGAATTACCCAACATGCGGGTGTTGCCAGTACAACGAGGTTCATGCATTACGATCATAGGATGCATTCAACTGAGCCTGGGCCTGCTGCATCGCATGCGCATGTACATGGGTTGGCTTAGCAACAGCATGGCATACTTGAATGTCTCGTATCCATGGATGGACCATGACCTCTTCGATGGCCACCCGATGAGATGGATTTGGGTCCAGCATCTTACGAATCAAGCTCCTACAAGCTCGAGGGCTCAAGTTATTAATAGTCGGTGGATAGATAGGGTCCTTCTCTTTCTCCTTGACGGGAGTGGCGCAGGCGTTGACATAAGCAGCATAGAGGGTGTCGGACAGTTGGGCGACACGCCAGGGCATTTCTTGGAAGTGCAGGCAATAGTAGACGATACCGCAGGCCCAGATGTCGACGAGGCGGGCGTCATATGCTATCAGACAAAGGAACGGAGCCAGGGATCAGGCTACCTCTTGGAAGAGAGCAGCCAGCTGCTTACGTTTGCTCAAGAACTGCTCTGGAGCAATGTAGGGTTCACTCCCACAGAGACCCGTCGACATGTGAACGGTCGCCTCCCAGGGAAGACGATAGACAGTTGATGCACCATAGTCCCCGATCTGAGAAGAAGTGAAACAGATGGTTGCAAATGTGTCAAAGTACGAACCTTGAGATGGCCCTTTGTGTCGAAAAAAAGATTCTCTGGTTTGAGATCACGGTGGGCGACGCCTTGACTATGTAGATACGAGACGCCAGTGAGGATTTGCTTGAAGCAACATTCGACCTCGCTGGGGGACATGCCTCCCTTCTTGATGGCAGCGTATAGATCCCCTCCCGGACAGAACTCCATGACCTCGCACCAATGCTGACTCTCGTCCTGAACGAGATCGACAGTCTCGACGATGTTGACGTGATGCAAGGTGGAAGAGATGCAAAATTCTGCGGTAAGTTTCTTGATGTATTCTTTCTCTGATTCATTCTTGCGACGTTTACGGAATTCCTGGGGGAAACGTGGGCACGGGAGATGAGCAAAACTGGGGATGAAGCCTACCTTGACAGCGTAAAGCTTTTCTTCCGATCTGTCCCACTTGTGAGCAAGGCGGACTACGGAGGTAGCGCCTTTGCCAATCGCGACTTTCTGGCATACGCCATACTTTTGTGCGAGGCTGGCTGTGCTGTCGCCGGTGACGGATCTCCGCTCTCCGTCCGAATCGGACTTTTTGCTGCTGCCGGTGGACCTGGCAGAAGACTTGCGGCTCAGCTTCGGTGCGGTGGAGATGAGGTCTTTGAGGGTGAATTTCTGTCCTCCGTCTGAATGGGAGCTGGAAACAGTTCTAGGACGTGGTTGATTTGGTTGGGGAGAAGGCGGCTGTGGTTTAGCCTTTGGGTGGGCGTTCTGCGGCTCGGGAGCAGAGATGTTGCCACCGGGGACGCCAGCGGACATGCTTGGAGCACGACTTGATGGACGAGTGGATGGACGACTCCAACTGTCGCACTCTGAAGGGGAGGGAGGGGTATCTACAGAATCTGGGATGGCCATGATGGAGAGAGAAAGTTTAAATCGACAACAACATCGGCATGGTTGGAAAAGGATCGATTTCTCTACGCGGGTGATGCGGGCAGAGTGAAAGAACCGGAAGAGGATGACTAAGCAGGGACCACCTTACGCGACAAGAGATAAAAATACTCCAGCGAATAGCAATTTAGTCTTGACACCCCATCACGTGACTGTACAGTTCCACCCATCAAGGTTTGGTGGCTGTCAAGCCACACACACACACCCCCCGCTCTCCCTTCCTTCACTCTCTCTGATGGTCAACTTACGCTCTCAAAAACGGCTCGCCGCCGCCGTCGCCGGTGTCGGCAAGCGCAAAATATGGCTTGATCCCGCCGAGCAGACCGAGATCGCCAACGCCAACTCCCGCTCGCACGTCAAGAAACTCATCAAGGAGGGTCGTGTCATCATAAAACCCACCGTCATTCACTCCCGTGCGCGCACGCGCGAGCTTCTTGCTGCAAAACGCAAAGGTCGCCACACCGGGCCTGGTAAACGGAAGGGTACCGCCGAAGCTCGTCTGCCTACCAAAGTTCAATGGATGCGGAGACAGCGGGTCTTGAGGCGGCTGCTGAGGAAATACAGAGAAGCTGGAAAGATCGACAAGCATCTGTACGTCTCTCACCCATCCCGAGTGCTCGCCGGTCGTTGATCACACGCTACCTCAGTTACCACTCACTGTACCAAAAGTCGAAGGGTAACGTCTTCAAGAACAAGCGTGTACTGATGGAGTACATCCACAAAGCCAAGGCCGAAAAGAACCGTACCAAGATCCTCTCAGACCAGATGGAGGCTCGTCGTGTCAGGAACAAGGTGCGCCATCTCAGAGCCTCTTTCATTCCTGCTGCTTACACAATTCACCCAGGCTGCTCGGGAGCGTCGTGCAGACCGTGTGGCGCAAAAGCGCCAAGATATTCTTGCTGTGGAACACGAGTCTGCTCAGGAGTAAATGGAGTCCCCGTTGTATCATATGCCATGCTTGTCCTGGACCATCACGCTTTACGGTTTTATATACAACATGCCTCCGAACAGAAAGTCGTAATATTCACAGTAACACATGCGCCAAGCTCATACACATCTCCTTGACTCGTCGCTCGTTTGCCACCCCCTCCACCATCTCCCGTGTGATTCCGATCTGCTCCCTAGTGCCGTGTCTGTCCAGCTGCACGTGTGACAGTAGGCCACACTCATTCAAAGCGAACGCAGCATCCTCAACCCGCAGGTTGGTCGCGCGAGCAATCTCTGCAAGCGTGCATCGAACTACTACATGAGACGTTGCACTGCCGTCCGCATTTGATATCGTCTCGATCCGCCGCAGCGCACTGAGTGCTTCTGCGACGACATGAATGAGCATCAGCTCCGCAACACGAGCAAACGTGTACCGACCATCAAATTGTTGTGGGTTCAATACGACTTCAGTGACCTCGCCATCCCACCCCTTGGGCCGTTTCCTGCGGATCACGTTGTCCTCACTCGACTGTACTTGCGACATGTCGGGCATCCATTGGTCCGTAGTCACTTGCAAGTATTCAGGTGGCAATACCGTCAGCAGACGTCTAGCGCTAGGGTTGAGGGGCAAACGTTTCCACAGCAATCACGAAAACATACCGGAAGAATCGGACGAGGGTGGCAACCCAGTACGTGAGATAACTGCGCAACCCCAGGTCTGACAGCGGTCGTTCCGGGGTTCCGACCTTGCCCGTTCTGCGAGATAGCTCGTAACCTGACTGCGTAAAAACGAGAACTAGATGGGAGGACGGCAACGTACTAAATTCTATCATGAGCATTCCGTACCCTTTGCGCTGGTACGGAGGCAAGACGATTATGCATGCGAGATTGTAATCGTCATAAGAGAATTTTTCCTGGGACCGTGGATCAGAACAACATATTAGATCGTCGGTTCCAAAGCAACCTTTGAGAAAAATCCGAGTACATGGTCTCGTTGTGAATCAGCATCCGTCAGTATGTAAAACAGAACTGTAGACATTGAGGCTCGGAGCGTAAACATAGACTATGTACTCACAGTTGTCGCAGTCAAAGAAGAGCGTTTTCACATCGATGAAGAGCTTGCCGAAAAGGGACAAGTTCTGACAATAGAGCTGTGTGAAGGGGATGAGAACAGCACAAATGAGCATTCGTCATGTCGACTCACTTTTTCCTTAGCTCCATCCACCTCCCAAATGGTGTGTGCTCCTCGCTGGTAAACCTTCCTCCCGGGCGGATGCCTTCTGTCGCATTTTTTCTTGAAAGACGTTAAATTGGCTGCTCGTCTCGAAACCAGAAGCAGTATGCTCACCGCATGCAATTCCCATATCGATCCCTCTGGCATGTACTTGAAACACCATTCGCATACCCACAAGACGGACTTTTCACTGGTCAAGAAAGGGCGTGTGAGGCCACCAGCGAGCAGATCAGAAGTCCGACCATGCGAGCGCCGAGTGACACTTGGTGTTTTGGGAGTTGGTGTAGAGGATCTACCTGGGGTCGCACTGTTCTCCTCGGCGTCGGTCTCCATTAATGGATATGGAGAGAAGTACCTGCGCGGATTTCTAGCAACCTCATTTCCGGAGAGATGAGATAACAACTTGCCAAGTTTTGATTTGCCATCGTCCAAAGTTGACTTTATCAAAGTTCCTCTGCGCGGTGATCCGCTTATAGTGCTGAATGTCAAAGTCTTCCTCGGTCATGGTGTCGTGTGGTGCCAGCGGGGTTGTTTGGGCGTCTGGGAGAGGTATCGTCTCTGGCGAGCAGGCTTCTGGCGGAGAATTGGCCGGCGAACCAGGACGACTGGTGGATTCTTCTCTCCTTCGCTTTCCGTTATTATTGTTCGTTCCTGATGGAACAGCATCCGAGTCTGGCTCGAAGGGACGCAGTTCGGATTCTGGTATCCATTCGTCCAACCGTTTATCCGAGCCTTCATAGTGAACGTAGGCATGACCGTCGGAAGTACGGTGCTGGAGGACCTGGACGAACTCTGTTCGCAAACCCCGGGGGAGAGATTCAGAACGTCACGGTGATCTGTCTAATACGACGACGACGACGTACGGTCAATGTCATTCTTTCTCACCAAGAAAGCCTCCTTGCCCGGTTTCCTCGCGTGCACTGTTTCAGCCATGTGAAGCTTAGCAATGGTTCTCGAAAACTAACTTGGAGGGTTTACAGCGAAGCTTGTCGGACCTGCAAGTTGTCATTCTGCCATGTATGTATCTATCACAGATTGAGTTAGACTGTCCAAGCCAGAACTCCAACTGTCCTGCCACGACTGTACACTCTGAATCTACCATGAGTCTGGACAATTGGCATGATTTGCCACATTGTCGCATTTTCATTTCTGAGTAGCTGCTTAGCAGTGGCTCTCAGCTCCGATGGCTTTACTTGCTCCCCGATTTCAAGTAAGTACTCCTCCTGCTGAGTGCTGAGCGCTGAGCTCCGGAGCGTTCCGATGAGAACACCCGCTCTTACTCCGTTGCTGCCAGGCCCCCGTTGCGCAGCCCGTTGTCATTGTGCAAAGTGGCAGTGCTTTTTCGTTCTCGCAGTCTCAGGCTGGCAGTGTCGCACCACAGCAAGTTGAACGACTCCTTAAAAAATTGCCACCGACTCACCAATTGCACCTGGGGTGCCCTTTTTTCTCGGAATTTCTTTATGTGCCGAGCTGTCACGAGTTTGATTATATTTTCAGTCGTCGTCTGTTTATCGCACCTTCCTCCTGCAACTGCATGCACCCCGTAAGCCTCCCTCGAAGTCGTGTTTTTTCTCATATTGACGACCTCCATAGATCCTTCTTTGATAACTGTGATTCTTCGCAACATATGATTACCATCACGGCTGCTTGTGGTCAGTCCTTTTCATTGCGACACCCAAATTCGCTCTAAATCACTACAGTGGCAATCGTCGTCTTCCTGGTCATACTTTCCCTGGTTATAGGCATGCGGCGGCGGCGGCGGCTTCAGAGCAGGGTCATATCCACCATCCCTGCTGCTGATGTTCCCCAGAACCGACCACCAAAGCCTCAGTATGCACCACCAAACCAAGGCCACTACTCTGTGTATTATCAAACTGCCCCGCCGCCTGCACACATACCTCAGTACCCCCAGTACCCTCAGTATCCCCCTCGTGATTTCCCAACACATAACAGCCGTCACTCTGGATCGCAAAGCCTTTCTTCATCTAGCAACAGGCTGTCACGACCAACAGCACAAGCATCGCCTGTGTCGATGCCCGTCACTCCACCGCTTCAACGCAGGGACGATTCGAGTTTAGCTGTGCCTACCCTCGCTTTACCGTCACCCCGCAGAGCCCAGGAAGACGTAGCAATATCGGATCCCCCTTCAGTCCCTTCTTCACCCCCTCCTCACACCCAAGTCCAGCCCCAGCCACCTACTGCCTCTCTAAATCCATTTAGAACCACTTCGCCGCCAAGCGCAGCACGTCGCCAGGCACTGAGCCCGATGCAGACCGGAGTCTCGAATAACGTCACCGACGAGCCTCCCCCTGCTTACACACCCATCTGATACCATTTTTTGTGACCCTGATCGTTCCGCACTATGTTCTAAAATTGTCTTGGACACAATTCGGAAGGTTTTATTCGGCGAGGAGGCGTTTTTGGCTTATAATAGCTATATCGGACTCATTACACAATAACAAACAACAACTATCGTTTCGCTCTGCATGTTTCTGTTATCACGCGTTTCCATTGCAGGTAAGCAGGTCTCCTTACTTTGTGTTGTGGATGGCAGCGTGTATCACGTTTGCAGGGACTAGGCGTATGTAAGCACGAACAGTGACACGGCGTTATGAGCGCCAATCGAGCGGGAGAACGATATGCCCTGGTCAAACAGTCCGCGTGGACGTGCAACTCCTGACCGCGAGGCGGGCAACAGATGCGGCCGGGGTCATTCTCTCTGAATGCAGCTATCTCGAGGCGACTGCCAAGACTCGTGTGCCTTCTATCTGCGTAATCTGTCACGGTGCTCGTCATGCTGGCGGCGCAGACGCAACTGAGATGTTCTGTCCCAGGCTGCTTGCCACGTGTCCGTCGAATCATCCTATAGGCTCTTGGCATTGCTTCTACTCAGCATGTCGAGCAGTTCGTCTTCCGATCTCAGTCGGTGGCCAGAGAGCATGAGCGTGAATTGTGCTTGAGCCACTAGAACGATGCGAAGCCTATCCCCAAGGCCCTGCTCAGTTGATCATCACACTGCGTTTCGACTCAGTTGTAGTCGTGTCAAGGGATGAACGGATCGGTTTCAAGATACGAAACATAGGTGCCAGCCTCAGTTGTGAGGGAAGAAGCGCCACGGACGCCCGGACTTTCCACTGGGCACTGCGAGCCTGAGGCCTTTAGCCAGAAATACGGAGCATAGGCGTTTGGGCTTTGTATTCCTCGTCGTGCTTCTTTTGGGGCCAGCCTGGCGATCGACGCCACGCTTGTCCCTCGAGGCCAAACTCCCCAGGAATGCGCACCAGTTGATGCCAGGCTCCCAACATTAACACTCCCTTGCACATGCAGCATCATTGCTGATGGGGACGTGCACTGGGCTATCAGTCTAATTGCTGGCTCGGCGTCCAACAATTACAGAACATGTATTGTAGCCTTGTAATTAGACTGGTGACCAGTCTGCTGTGCGATGGTCGGTTATTCTGGACGTACTTTGATTGGGGTCATCCTACAAACCGAGATGCAAGCACGGTAGAATGGAGAGTCTCGTCCTGAACGGGCCGGTGCCACCGGATCCCTGACGGACAGATTTTGCCGCAACCTGAACTTGAAGACAGCACTTAGTTTGACCGACTCTTGACCGAGGTAGGCCTGTAAGCCTCGGGACAGAACTCAGATCTAAGCATACTGTTTGCCCACAAAGAAAGCCAGGAAAATATCCACAGCCAACCGATGAACCCACCAACTCGTTTTCCAGTACCCCTTTTCCGTGCAACTTCCATCAGAACTGCAATGCCTTGCATGACGAAAAATCTTGCTATTGGAAGGTACGCTCACCGGCCCATTCTCAGTGTTCCAACGCCATGAAATGCAACCCAGATTTCCCAAAATATCCTTCCAATGGTTTACCCCCAACGTCCACAAAAGATTTCACGAAAGTCTTCATTGACACCTTTTCCCCCAGAGACTAATAAGCGAAGTTGAAACCCAAGGAGGATCCAAAAGGGGAGGCCGTTCCTATGGATATTGCCGGACTAACATCGTGAATAGCACCACATTTAGATTTAGATGGTATCGTGCGTCGGCGATAGCGTATATGTTGTCCGAGACAAAGGCTTGAAGCTGAAGAAGGGCGGCAATAAGATAGTAATGAAGGTGTAGGGCGTCACAACAGCTCGTTCGAAAGCAAAAGCCTGATGAAGCATGTCCGATCGCATGGTGCAGAAGTGAATATGCCAGAGCCTTTGGGCGTGAGACTGCAATGGCGAGCCCAAGAGATGAGTTCAAATAAGGGCCTCTTCAACGGCGCATTGATTAGGAGTGCAACGGCAAACCGGATAAGCATCTATAATCCAGAAATTGACGAATAAGGCATCGTTAGCGGCGTGTTGTCAAAGGATCACTCACTGGAGAATCCCGCATTCCGACGGCGCGGGCGGTGTCAATCAGAGGGACGCGACGCGACCCGTACCACAGGCATGAACGACACATAAACGACGCGACGGCGGTGTCAGTTACGACAGACCCGGATTGATGTGACGACGGCGTCGTAAACGCGGCTCAGCGTCAAAATCGGCCCACATCGGATGGGGTGGGCATCGTACACGTAATATAGAGGTGTTTCAGTGGGGTATGTGCGTTGGGCCCACAGGAAGTGTTGTGCCAATCTTATTTGTGTGTATTTTGATTGACCAAATTCAAGATAAGTCCACGAGCATAATCTCGACATGCCCTGAAAGGGTGAGGTGGAGCCTAGAGCGAGAGCGAGGGTGTATGAATGATGTACACGCGCACATCCGTGTGGACGTGCAAAGGGATCCCCTGGTTCGGACAGATATTATCGCGATCTGATGAGGTGAAGCGCCACTGACTATATTTCTAGCTGTCATATGTACCGCACCTATCAAATTTCAAGTGAATATTAAGAGGTGAACGACGACTTTGAGGGATCGGAACCTCAGGCCAACCTCAGGCTCCTGGAAAATTCGGTCTGAGTCCCGTTCTCTGTAATCGAAGCTTGAAGTTGAATATTTTGAATGGCACTGGCACAAGGGGCAACGTTCAACGCTCAAACATTGGCATTCGAGAATAGTGCGTCAATTCAAGATAACTTTAGATACATAGGTAATCAGGAGGCTCAAGGGATGAGAACAGAAGGCATCTATCGTGATGAATTTTTCTAAGATATCCAATTCCATAATAGCTTGGTAGGCCTGTAAGCCCCGGGACCGAATTCGAAACCGAACAAACCTAACTTTGCCCAAGCATCCACGAGACCATTTCCCCACAAAAGAAGCCAGAAACATACCCACAGCCAACCAAAGAACCCACCAACTCGTTTTCCAGTAACCTTTTTCCACGCAACTTCCATCACAATTCCAACGCCTTGCATGACGAAAAATCCTGATATTGAAAGGTGCGCTCCCCGGCCCATTCCCCGAGCTCCAACGTCATGCAGAAGACCTGAAACAGTGAAAGCACCTATGACGAACCCGACCTTCCCAAGATATTTCCCCAATGGTTTACCC
>JBBPOJ010001282.1:0-14882 GCA_038091395.1 Leccinum rimulosum | reverse complement strand
ACACCAACTTGGGATACACCGACGCGTCGCACACTCTGAGACCGACCGCACCCCGCACTCTCAGCTCCGAATCCAACACTGCCTTGGGGTCGTCCGCCTTGCCCATCGCGCACGTCCCAACCGGATGATAGAGGGTCTCGATCCTGTCCCTGACGATCTCTGCGAGCTCTTGGTCGCTCAGCTTGTCGATGTGGTGGTCGAGAAGCGGGTGGGTGGAGCCGACGTCGGTGATGTCCGTCATGGGCGCCGTGTGCGCGATCTTGTACGCTCCGCGAACGCCACGGACGATGGCGTCGATGTCGTGTTGGGTTGCGAGGTAGCTGGGCATGTATGAGCGATGGAGAAAACAGGGCACAAAGAAACTGACTTTGGATCGATGAGGGGGGCGTCCCAGGGGTCTGCAGACTTGATTTGAATGGTACCGACGCTCGTCGGGCTGAGTGGAGAAAACAAGATCAACATGGGGGAATCCGAGCGAAAAAAAAGGGCACTTGCCGCAAGAGCGTAGTCACCAAGCAGAACCCTTGCAATCCAGGTTGCAACATAGCCGCGTGACTCCTCGCTGCCACCGCCGGGATGATGACGATCTCGATGTCGGGTGCGTTGGGGCCAGACGTGCTGTCCTCGATGACATTCTTGTATTCCGCCCGAGGGAACAGCTTTGGATCGTCCGTTCTGAAAAAGGTGGCTGCTTCGCCGACCTAGATTGGAAATTAGTGAGAGAAGGGCGCGTGCGCAAGGGAGGTGGAACGGACGTTGCTGTTGAGTGGTCCCGTTCCAAAGATCAGGTATTGCCCCAACGCTGTCACGAGCTTGAACGTGCTGGTCAAGTCGTACGGCACCGAGTAGTTGATTGAGACGTGCTTCTTGTCGCCGATGCGCAGGTGGAACGCAGGGTGGTCGCTGAGATTGGCGCCTACGCCTGGGGAATCGATGATGACAGGGATATCGTGTTTGTTGAGGAGAGATGCAGGGCCGACGCCGGAAAGCATGAGGATCTGGGGGGTATGGACTGCGCCACCGCTGATGGAAAGATTGAGAGGTGGGATCGCTCAAAGGGGTGGAGAGACAGACCAGACGATGACTTCTTTGCGTGCCCTAGCACGGAAGATGGTATCGTGTTCCTGTGTGTTGGCAAAGTCGACGGCGAACGCACGCGGGGTGGCCGAGGAAGAATCAAAGAGAATCTTTGTGACGCGGGCTTGGATAAGGACGGTGAGATTGGGTCTAGCGAGAACGTCGGGTGTGAGATAGGCTGATTCGGCAGACACGCGTTGACCGTTTTTGTCGATGTAGGTCACTATGGAGGACGTGAAGGAGGAGGCAGTTCAAGATGGGCGGGGGGTACTTACTGACCTATCAGGAATGAGGGGCGATGAGGACTGGATGGTTCGAAAGGCTCACCTTGTTAGTGCCAAGCGTTCCCTCTGAGGTGTTAAAGTCGGGACGAAAGGGGACGCCTGCGTTGACGCTAGCATCGACGAAGAGGGGAGTTCCCTCCCAAGAGTATGAATTGTATCCGATGGTGACCGGGCCGTGAGATCCGTGGAGAGAAGCGTCGACCTGTGGAAATCTAGAGTCTGGAACATAACCTTCGAACTTGCGAAAGTATCTGTGGGGAAGATGAACGTGGAAAGAATGTGGGGGAGTGTGTGGGCGTACTGCTGGATATGGTTCCAGGACCAGGAATCGTCGCTGACCATGGTAGCGAACTCGTCATAGTCGGAGGGTGCGCCGTAGTGGTACCTGGTGGGATGTGAGTAAAGGAAGGAGCGAAGATAAATGTATGCACATGGAGGCATTGATAGAAGAGCCTTGAAAGAGTCAGTGATAGACGCTGAAGAGGAGGAGGTGTGTGCATACATCCACCGAGGAGACGGGCTAGAGGGAGGTTAGAAGGGATTAGAACGGTCAATAAAGCACATACCGCGAGGCCAAAACTTTTTTATGTTGGCTGCATGTTTCTGTGGTTCAGTGTACAAATTGTACTCGTGTGGACCGTGGAAGAGCTTTGAGAACGCAGAGGGTGTTCTGCTCTGCCAGAGGGACTTTCCACTGCATATAGTCAGCTAGCCGGTCTTTGAGAGGGCATAGATTAAACGCGCCTTGTACCCGCCTCGATCAAAAGGACCCGTAGGTCTGGGCGTTCAGAGAGACGGGCAGCGAGAACACAACCGGCCGGACCTGAGCGATTTAAGAGAGCCAGGCCAGTGAATGCGACGCATATACGGTACCTCCACCGACGACGACAAAGTCGTACTCGTCGTACTCTGCCCTGTCCGCTCGTCGTGCTACGGTTGCACAGTCTGTGATGAGTTGGGGCTGTGACATTGGAGAAGAAGTGGCTGTGCCATAGAGACTCACTTCTGTTCCAACTGCGATGGATGTACCCCCCTCGAAAGCGTCCCTGCTCAAGTGGTGGTCTCAGTTCACTCACGCTCAAAAGTCAAAGAAAATGTCAGAACGTAAGCTACAAAAGTCTAATAAAATTATATTTCTCTGCTCACCGCTCCACAGCGACACCGCCTGAACACCACCCAGTCTTCGGTCGACCGCTCAAGGACTCGCTCAGACGCGCCAGTGTGCAGATCTCTACCGCAAATGCCAACGGAGACCTCTACGTGTGGGGTTACATCCCCGTCGTAGTCGCAAAGTGGTCAGTTCTCCTCCTCATTACCCTCCGCCAAGCTCACTCCACCCCTAGTGGCCTTTATCTGAAAGAAAACGGTCCGTCCAGTTTTTGTCTATACACGCGCCTACTCATCTTCCGCAGCCACCGAGGTCGAGGGCACATTCCGCGTTAATGGTTCTGCAAAGCGCATGCGTGACCTCCAAGCCGCCTTTGAGGCTCCCCCACGAGTGCGTCCCCTTCTGTCCTTTCCTCGCCCCTCTCACTCCGCCCAACAGTATGGAAAATCGCTCGACTGGAAGACCGAACGCTACACCACCCACGACGTCGCCAGTGTCTTCCGACGCTACCTCACCCAAATGCCCGTAAGTTCCGCCCGTCCCCCTGTCCCGCCTTTCCCCCTATCTCTTCTTCGCTTAGGAACCTGTCATTCCACATGACATGTATCACGACGTGAGTTGTTGTCGCTCCTTCTCAACACCGCTCACCTCTTCCTCGCAGTTTCGAGATGTCCTTGGTTCGTATTCATTTCCGTTCACAACCCCGTTCCTAATACCCCGATAGCCAGACAGCCGTTCAATCACGACAGGGTCGTGGCTACCTACAGGCATCTCATCGCCCGCATGCCGAGAGCTAATCAATACCTGCTTCTCTACGTCCTCGACCTCTTGTCCGTCTTTGCACGAAAGTCAGACAAGAACCTCATGACAGCTGCCAGTTCGTCTTTGCCATTCTCTTCTCTCTCACAACCTCACGACCTCTTTTAGATCTCGCCGTCATCTTTCGTCCCGGCCTCATCTCTCATCCTAATCACGAACTCTCCCCCGGAGAGCATCAGCTCAGCCAGAGCGTTCTCGAGTTTCTCATCGACCAGCAGGATTCCTTCCTCCTCGACATACCGCCTCCCCCACGTCCAGACCCCTCCTCCTCATGGCGTCCACCAGCCCGTCCTGATCCCCGTTCTCCACATGACCCAGACGACCCCGATCTCGTCCTTCTCACTTCCGACGACGAGCGCCCATCAGCAGATGGGTGGAAACGCGTCGGAAAGGACTCGAGACGCATCACCCGACGCCGCACAACGCACGAACCACTCGGTGGGTTACCCTCCTCTGCGCCCGCGCGCCTTACACTTCCGCGTCGCTGAACACCGACTCTTTCCCTTTTGAACCTCTGTCATTCTTTACTTTCCATCATCTCTTACTTCCATCGGACAACTCGTAGCAGACCCAGGTGAGCGCCCGGAAACCCCCAAGGGCGCAAAGCCCGTCTCCCCTGCTGTGGAATTGCCTGCACGTAGCTCGAGCGCAATGTCGAACCCGCTTCATCGTAGTCGAACACTGCCTTCTCAGCGCAGCGGGTCCGACGATGACCGGCGGCGTTCGAGACTGTTGAGGAAGCAGCGGCCACACACACCCCTTCCAGAGAGACTCAGCCCAGGGGTCAACATGAGCGCATGAGCGCCACTGTGACAGGAACGACGAGTTCCGGGGATTCCGATATGACCGGGGTCGGAGCCATACTGTCGAGGGGGGACATGGAGCGCTCGGAGTCTGGCCGTGTGGGCCTCCTCTTGCATGATATCGACGATCGATAATATTGCATAGGTAGCATAGTAATGCATGTATATTTGTGACGTGCCTGTGAGGATTCGGACCGTTTGACACACGCGGGAGTAAGTATGTAACTTGATCTATTAGTAAACGCCTGCGCCCTTCGTCTAAGAGCACGGTCATGCAGCGTGGCGACGAGTATATGATGTCCCAAATTCCGTCCTACCGTGACCACCCTGGACCGACGATGACCTCCACCTCAGAGCTGCAGAGTTATTACGATGACCCTGTAAGAATTTCAGACATTTATATTATTTCGTATCACAGTGGCTAACACTGTCCCCGTCTTTTCCTTCGCAACCACCACCATCTCTTCCTAGTCTGCAACGCAGCCCCTCAACAGCCAACCCGGCATTCACCCTCCTTCTCCTCCAAACCTGTCCAACCCAAACTTTAGAAACTCGCAGCCCACTGGCTACGCAGAAGCTCCCTACATGCCCACTTCAAACACCTACGCAAACCTGGAGGCCCCACGCAATAGCGACTGGCTCGAGAAGACCCAACGGTCCAACAAGCGGTCCAAATGGATCGTTGGTCACCCACCACCTCTGTTGTGGTTTGATGATGACGAATTTTTCAGGTCATTGGTTCCGTGTTGACCGTTGCAGTGCTCATTGCCGTCGGCGTCGCACTTGGTGTCGTCCTCTCCAGGAAGAACAGTGGCAGTGGCTCCTCATCGTCATCGTCGGGGAGCGCCCCTACTGGCACTAACCCCAATGACCCCAGCAACTTCCAGAAGAACCCTGCTTTGAAGCAGTCGTTCTGGGGCCTCGCATACACTCCCCTCGGCTCCCAACTACCCGACTGCGGCGCAACTCTCAGTGAGCCCTTTCCTATCTCCGTCATGCGTATGCTCATCCACGGTCGTCAGCTTCGATCATCGAGGACATTCAGGTACTTGACCCGTCGTATTTTGTACTTTTTTTTGGGACTCACGGCCTTCGAGCTCATGTCTCAACTCACCACCAACATTCGGCTCTATGGTGCAGACTGCAACCAGTCTTCCCTCGTCCTCGATGCCATTCAGCGGACCCAGGTTAACCTGAATGTGTGGCTCGGCAACTACCCCTCGGCAACAGACAACGGAACTGCTTATGAGCGTCAAAAAGGAGAAATCCAGACCGCGCTCCAGCAGTTTGGTGCTTCCCATGTCTCGGGCGTCACTGTCGGCAACGAAGTCATCCTGGAGTACGTATTCTCTGCCCTGTGCTTTGCGTCCCTTGACTTGGTCACAGTTACATCACCCAAGAGGGTCAAACAGACCCCAATGGCTCTGCCGGAAATACAGGCAGGTTTTCTGATGCGGCCCTGATGCGCTCCACATCTAACGCTTCGTCTCAGCTGCCGCGATGCTTGTCACATGGATCCAGGACACCCGCAACATGATTACCTCGCTGAACTTGGGCAAGACCATTCAAGTCGGTAATGCCGAGGCAGGAAGCTACTTCAACACCAAGGTGCTCGAAGCGGTGGACTATGGCATGTCCAACGTACACCCATGGTTTGCAAACCAGAGCATTCAGAATGCTGCTGGGTGGACCTGGGAATTCTTCCAGGAGACCAACGTCCAGCCCGCGAGCCTGCTTTCCAACAGTCCTCACATGTACATCGCCGAGACTGGTTGGCCGACGGTATGCGATTGTTGGAGCTGATTGCACCGTTGTGCTGACGCTTGTTGGGCCAGGGTACCTCGACTTTCAACGCCAATCCCAACGATGGCCCTTCGACCGCTTCGATCGCCAACTTGCAGGTACGCACGTCAGAATGCGTCCACGCGGCCAGCAGTGCTTACTTTCTGTCAGTACTACATTGATACGTTCCCTTGTAACGGCGAGTGCTATTTCCAAAGCCATTGGGAGTGCGACTAACCCACTGTGTAGCAACCCAAAACGGGACCCAGTATTTTTTCTTTGAGGTGTGTTCTATTGTTGATTATTTCAAGTGCACGCTAGCTCATCTTACCGCAGTACCAAGACCAACCGTGGCAGGTGTGTACTTGAACACATCCAGGTTAGCTCAGTGTACTCACATCCTATTCTAGGCTGTGCAGTATGGTGGTGTCGAAGTGAGTCTTTTTAGTCGCCAGTTTGATAGCGACCACTGACATGGTGTTGACAGGGTTACTGGGGTTTGTTTGACGAAAAGTAAGCTGACCTTGTCCCGGTATCTACGGTGGTTGATGAACCATATTTTTAGCAAAAACTTCAAGAACCTAACCATTCCCGACTGCCCTTCGTCGAGTTAATCGGGCATCGTTTGCTGGCGAACCTGCCCTTTTTGGATGCCCGATCTGTGACTGTCCCGCTTCACATCCTTTCTTTCTTTGTACTTAGTTGGACCTGTACCTGGTCATTCTACCTCCTCCCCCAGATGTCGGCTATCATTCGCACAGACTGGACGCCGTCACGTCAGTGCCGCACGTCTACTTGTGACGAGATCTGGGTCAGGAGTTTGGACTTCTATATTACCTCGATGCTTTTTCGTTGGACTCGACGTATTCAATACCTGTTGACAAAGAACCTTGGTCGACGTAGCTAATATGCACATTGTGTTTCTCTTTTTTCTGGGCGGAATGGAGGATGATCGGCCATTTGATGCCGAAATGGATCAAATTGGTTGGGTATAAAAATAGATATAAAAGATATAAAAAGAATGGAAGCGGCGTTCGCTTGCGTATGCGAGACAGGTCGTCAACCCCCCAAAAATTTCAAGTGAATGGCAGCGGATCCATCGAGACAAGCGCCAAATATTTTTAGACCAGCCATGAGAGTTTTGTTACTTAGGCGGGACATGAGAGATCCAGTTCATATCCGTCTGAGTCCGATCTCTGACACTCGGGCAAGTGCCGACTGGCGTCGGCGCAGCAAACCTTGCTTGTTCTGGGTAAGGTGGATCTTGAAGTTCATCGATTCATCTGCGTGTCACACGGACTCATCTGGCGTCGGTAATGCAGTTCGCAAGAGTTTCGCTCCAACTTGAAAGTCATTGGGTGAACGGCCGTGTTTTGCGAGACTCGGAGAATGTGGTGGATTGGTCGGAGCTCGCCGCTTGGATCAGAGTCATGCCGCCGATCAGTGGCCCGGCGTGCAGCTTATTGGTTGCGTGAGCACTATCCATCATCCATGCATCACCCATCTTGCATCACCCATCTTGCATCATCCATCATAGCCTAGACCCATGCCAGTGGTGGCACTATATGATCAATTGATCCCTCCCGGGCCGAGTTGTCTTGCACGCTTGCAAGGACTACCTTATGGCTGGTGCCGACTTTTACCAATATCATTGAACAGAACTTCAGGGATTATGGGAACCAATGGGTGCCTAGCTTATCTACGAGCGCCGCTGTGCCATCCGCCGAAAAGCAAGGTGACGACCACGTCTCCTCGGAAATCCTGGTATTTTTTTTTGAAGCGATATGATGGCTGCCGACACTTTTCCTTTCTTTTTCTGTGGCCCATACCTAGCTCCTAGGAGTTGGTGAACGTTGAGCAGTATTTTGAGCGGACCAACTTAGTTCATGGATGGGTGACCCAGTGCCAGTGAGGGTCGTCCGATGAGTTCCGTTTGAAGGAGATCATCGTCGACAATCAGACGGTACATCACACCTCTGTTTGCACGCAAGTCCACAGTGCTGACATTTTATACAGTGTTCTTCGCGTCGCCTACGAGAATAGGTGGAAGAAGAAGTCGATTCAGAGTTCCAACCATGCAGGAGGGAACATTCATTACGGGAGTGCAAGCAGTCATTTCGGATTGCATGTAAACCATGCGGTGGGCGACTCGATGCAACGCTTGTTTCCGGTGCCCACCGCCCATACAGACACCCCACACTGGCAGCGGGTTAACCTTTACGATAAAATCAAAAGGTTCTTATCTTTTTTCCGTCTGCGACGAGAGCACTGAAATGACGTTTGTCTCGGCCGAAAAGCTGTTGCTTCGTTACACCAAACATGAGGAAGCTCAGGGCAGGACGGACTCCATTGGGGAGGCGACTGTGTCAGTCTGTGAGATACTTTCACGAGCAGAGTCCACTTTCGCCAAGTTTGAGCAAGGAGAGGGATTGAACCATATTAGACAGACCTCAATGAGGCCATGTCGACCGATCGTGGTCATTGTCATCTGCTTGGAGATTGTCTCCGTGTTCGGCTCACCCAGTCGAACGAGTTGAAGGACAGAGAGGTCTATTCAGTCTCTACGAGTTGGAAAATTTTCCGCAAATGGTCTCATCAACTGATCTCTCTGCAGCCAAGGAATGGATCAGCCATCCCACGAATGGCATGCAACATAGGTCGTTCGTTCGTGAGGATAGCCGTTTTCAACATGCTACCTAACAAGACTTGGAGATGAGTGTTAGAATTCTATCACTACAATCCTTCGCTTTCTGATCATCCAGCTTCGTAAATTCCGGGACACCTTCGATCATGCTCGCACCTGTAAATTCCCCAAATACACCTCTGGCCTTAGCCTCGCACATCTCTTTCCACGGACCCTGCAAATCCCTTTCCTGCAACCGCGTTACCACCACTGCTACCTTCATCCTTTTGTGTAAGCTTGCGTAAATGTCGCCATAAATACTCCAGTGATCACTGATGCTGATCTTCTTTGCGTCGATGCAGAGCAGAATGAGGTCGGGATTTTTGTCGTGCAAAAGTTTCTTCAATTCGCGTTCGGCGTCAGAGGTAAACCTGAGCATTTTCCCCACCCGAGCAAACGAGAACTTTCCCGGCGGTTCCTTTTCCCTGAGCCCCCTCGTGTCCCAGATGTGATATGTGGTATCCGCTTTTACCACCTTGAACTCCGCCACTTTGATGGTGCACGTTTCACTGTCGTTGTTCACTTGAGCGATTTCCTTGCCTGTGAGCAAGTTCACTATAGTGCTCTTTCCGACCCCCGCCGCGCCGATCAAGGCGACATGGATGGTGCGTTGATTAGAACCCTTCAGATGTGGATTAGAGTCAACAGATGCCGAGGATCGATGAGCGCGCTATTGTCAAGTCACGGGGCTCACCGACATCCTTCAACTTCAGTGATGATAATCTTCCACGGCGCAATACTGGATGCGATGCGCACGTCTGCACGTATGAGATTGATTAGCTTGATTCGTAAAACGTTGCACACAACGATGCTCCAAAACACTCACACGAATCAGTGTCAAGCGGTCCAAGGCTGAGTGCTGAGGGAAAAGGTGGGGATATCTCGAATTAATCAGCGAGTCAAAGGTAAGGTCGATGGTTGGAACTTGGAAGGGGATTGTGGAAGCATTGAATTGATCAGGATTTACCATGTTCAAGAAGTTACGCCCCGTTACACCAAGTACGCACGGCCGCAACTGCACTGCTTGGTGTGGCAGGTGCGTCATCGATTCATCTTAGGGGTGCGGCGGGCTCATGGCTGCTTTGGGATTTCATTCGATCAGATGTCTTGAAATCTGGGTTGTATTAGTCCAGCAGGTGTGCATGTTCTCTCCAATCCCATGATTGGCGCATTCCTGCGCATCGTCCAAGTGGAAGTAATGATAATATTGGATGAACCCAGTCCGAGTCAAATCGAATGTGGAGCCCTGAGATTACATACCCATCTTTCATTACTTATCAATTCCGCTCTACGGCTAAAATTTTCACTGATCTGCGGAGAAAGGCCGCCGGTTGTTCCTCACAACGCAATGTCTATAATTCACTTCAATTTCCCCGTCATTGTGCTGATCAGTGACTGCATTTAGATCGCATGCGTGTAACGATTCGGCGACTTCACTTCGCGACACTACGACGGCAAACTCCGTACCAGACATGACTTCACCACACCTAGTAACTTGGTCATGTTACTTTATTGACGCGCCTCAAGGTCGGGAAGCCAAGTCAGGACACTTAGTTGGACCGTAAGACAATCATTTCTCGACATTCAAAGGTCTAACGTCAGTCACAAGAACTACGAGGAAGTCCAAATCGTCCCGAAGCTCGGTTATACGAATCGATGGGCATGTCCCACCGTATAATCACCCCCTACGATCCTCAGAGGACTCTCATCGAGAACGAACTCAAAACCCAGAAGTTGAAGTGGTAAGACAATGTCTTCCGAGTCAACGTCGACTCGTTCCAGGGTTCGTACCCAGGAACTGATGTCCTCAATAGAAAATAACCTGCTTTTCTTAGGGAACGAGGACGACCACATCATCATCCCCGTTGTTCGCTCCGAGAAACAGGGGTTCCTTCGGAACCCACGTCGCACGAACGCGATGTTGACGCGATGCAAACAAAGGATGGTCATCTACTCGAGGAGTCGCGCCTTCCAGTTGGGCGAAGCGTCCGATATGCTCGTGGGCAAGCTTGCCTCCTCTCTCGGCGAGGTTTTGAGAATTCGCTAACGCAAGTTTCATTGCCAAACCTAACAGTCCTTGTGATCATGTCTGTTCACCGTCGTTCCTCTATTCATCTTTTGTAACGTTCGCCTCATGGATCCCCCATCGTCTTTTCATTCGTTTTACGCTCTCGGTCGTCCTGTCGCGACCACTTGCATTTCCCATCTTTCACGGAGTGCACATTCCTGTTTTTGCTCCATCACTACACCCTGGCCAACTCCGTCTGCAGTCCATACCACATCGTACCTGCTCTCCTGAGTCACACTCCTTCAACTAACGTTATTCGAGGTATGTCGTCCATTCCGAACATTCGACCACCTAAACTCATTGTATGCGTAGTAGATTATTGCTTCTTCGCTGCATCTTGATCGTATTCGTCGCGTACCGATCGACGCGCTCCTCATCTCAACCTATTTTCTGACCTCTTCATCGACATCACCTATTGGATTCCACTCCTGTATGATGGCCAACGGTGAAGACCTAGGGTTCAGCTATGTTTTACCCGTTCATTCCTCCGATTTTCCGTTTTCTACTTCGGCTGACTGCACTATCTTTTTCAACAAGCTTTGCTCTCGGAGCCGTATCTTCGGCTACCCATCATTGCTCATCCCTTCGTTTGCACACTTATCCTCCGAGTGGTTGCTCAACGCTCATTCATGTTTTCATCGGTCTCCCTTGTACGCACTCAGTGGGCTTGTACAAACTTGCATTCATTCCTTTATCTTCCCGTTCTATCCACATCCATTTCCTACTGCTGGCTTGCTTTCTCGAAACCCGTTCCTTCATTGTTCGTTCGAGTTGTACAACATACTTTCCTGTTTCTAAACTGATCATTGATCGTTGTAGGTGAACTTTATGGATCGGCGACAACAAATTTACGCCGGTACAGTTTTAACAGATCATGATCAGTACTTGTACCATCTGTTGTATCTTCTGTCTGGCAATCTGTATATGGAGAATTGAATGTTCAACCTGCTAGTCGAGTTGTGTATGTGATGATCCAAGTTTGAGGATAAAGTGGTGATTCGAGTAAATGTATCAGGTTGCTTCACCATGGCGAGAGCACAGGTACCTTGATAACCAATTTCTCTGACCATCCACAAGAGTTTGGGGTTTTTTAACTTTTTTTTGCACTTCCAAAACAAACAAAGCAAACTACATAGGACTTGGACATGGAGTGGTGCAAAGAGCATCAAAGCAAGCAAAACAAAACAAATTTGAGAGTCAAACAACAAAAAGAGGGGGGGATAAGGTGGGGGAGACAGAGGGGGAGTGGGAGGGGGGTAAAAGCACAGACTATTATACAGCATACAACAAGAAAACAAAACAAAAAAACAAAAGAAGCTTTCAAACAAAAGGAGTCTCTTCCAGATCACCCACCTCAATCCAGACAGAGTCTTCATACCAGTGACTGATTAGTTTGCCAATGAGAGACTTGCCTGGACCAGCATAGTTCTCAATGTAAGCCTTGCTGGTGAAGATGATCATCCCCCTCTTGCACCTGGTGAGCATGACATTCACTCTCCTTGTGTCAGAGAGGAATCCAAGGTCCCTAGACCTGACCAGGGAGATGATGATGTAGTCTTCCTCATTTCCTACACCAGCATTAGTGTCTACTAAGTGATCAATATACAGAAATGCACTCACCTTGAAAGGAATCCACATTGAAGCACTTGTCACCCCACTCCAGCTCAGCCTTTTTGAGCTCCTCCTCAATGAGAGACCTCTGAGAGTCATAGGGAGTGATGATCCTGTACTTCTTCCCCTCAGCCTGGAATGTAGAAGCAAGCTTGACAATGGCTTGACACTCCTCTAGATTCTGGGACAGAAATAAGTCCACATGTGATGAAATCATCCTTGTCATTGCCCTTACCTTCCAACTGGTTCCTTGAGAAATCTGCTGTCCAGTAACATTGACAAAGTAGCAAAGAAAAGACTTCTCATTTGCCAAGGGATGATGATCACTAGACTTGAGGAGAGCCTTTGAATCCTCATCCTTGGTGGGATAGACAGTCTGAGCTATAAAGTCTCCAATTTGTGGGGGCATTCGATCTAACATGAGATTGGTTATTGAATGACCAAAGTCCAACAGAGAACTTACATTGAGTGTCAAGAAAGATAAAGGGATTTTTACCAGAGGGGGTATCTTGTTTAACCAGATGGTCAACCTCAAAGATACTCTGAAGGTCTTGAATGTCATCTTGGCCATGAGGTGGTACTGACCAGCCTTTGAGAATAAACCCAATAAAAGAAAAAGAAAACTTACACTGCATGTTGTCTCCAATGAAGACAGCTTTCCTAATGGTGGTGAAATTGGTGAAAAGAGGGATATAATCCCCAATCTCAATCTGAGAGGCTTCATCAATGACAACAGTGTGAAGTGGAACCCTCATAAAGGCACCCTGCTGCATCAGCACCTCACTAGAGAGCATACCAAGAGTACAGAGGACAACTGAGCAACCACTCAGTTCAGGGAGTCTTCCTTGGAAGAATCCACCACTAGTGATGGTATTGGTCTTGATAGTGGTATAGTGGTCCTTATGCCTGATAAAAAGAACCTAATGTGAAAAATATGACAACCAATATAAAATACTTACCAAGTATAAAACTCTTCAGCAACCAAAAGCCTCCACTTGGATAGACCAAAATCAGCCAACTTCTCTGCAATGTTCTTAACAGCTATGTTGGACTGGGCTATAAGCCAGATTCCAGATCTCCCTCCAGAAACAGCCCTTAAGACATAGGAAGCAATGACTGTTGTCTTGCCTGTCCCAGGAGGACCCTGGATGATGGTCACTCTGGTAGAGTCAGTTTCATCAAGCATACAGCGGACAGCTTTTTTCTGGGAGGCATTGAGTGGACGAGGGATGGTATCAGGCTTGAGTTTGATAGGGAGGGTAGGTGACTGAGACCACTCAGCTGGCCACTCAACATCCTCTCCAAAGAAGATCTTGCAGATCCATGAGCCAAAGTCACTAATCTTTCCTTGAAGAGCCATGAGAATAATCTTGGCCCTCTTCACCTCAGCAAGAGTGGGATCATCTCTACCCATGATTGTAATGGTGGACACTGCTTTTCTAGCCAAGTCACCATCAGCCCTAAACTTAGCAATGTCATGCCCAGCTTCAGAAATCTCAGCAGGGACACTATATCCTCCAATGCCATTGAGAGCGGACACTTGAATGTCAACTTGCTATAGACAAAAGGTTTGAGTAAGCTAGATGAAGGAGATTGATGAAACTTACTTGATCCTGGCCCTTGCGAATCTTGTTCTGGTACCGGTCAGGCTTGGCACGAAGCTGCTTTTTTGCATCATCAAAGGATGTAGCATAAGCTCTAGTCACTTCATGAGGCTTCAGTTGTTCCCTCTGGAACGAGTCTCCAACACTTTTGGCCAGAAAACGAAGGATCTAAAGGCTCAAATCAGTTTAAGAAAGAAAGGAAAGGAAAGGAAACGGCTACAGTAACGGAAAGCTTGATGGTATCAATGGGTGGTACTTTAGAGAGCCTCTCTTCCATGAAGTCTACCTGAGAGACGTAGTGGGTAACCCACGCACGCTGGGCGAGGAAGGCGGTGAACGAAGAGTTGGCGGCTTCACGGGGTGTCTCGCAGACGATAGCCAGAGCATTGAACGTGCGCGTAATGTTTCTCTCGTTCCCGCGAGCGGTGGCGACCTCAATCGTGGCACGCGGCGCGCGGGTCTTGGCCGTACCCGCCGACTGGACGTCAATTGCCTGCTGGATACGGAGATCGTGGCTCTGCCACAGAGCGAGCGCGAGTAGGCCCATGTCGAACGCGTATAGGAACCCGCAGGAGCGACCCAAGACTTGATCGCGCAGGTAATCGCGTCCGTTGGTGGGCAAAGACGGGTTGGAGGGGCTACCGCGTCCGTTGTTCTTGTCGCCGGCGAAATCAATGAGGATCACCGTGGTGGCGTCAGCGACAGCGAGGACCTGCAGGGTCCCGTCGAGCAAGAAAGTCCCAGAGAGACCGAGAGGGCGGCCTTCGTTGCGCTCGACGAGGGTGCGCAGAGCAGCGTGGTCTTCATTCAGAGCGGCCATTTTCATATAAACAACATCTAGTCTCCCGTCGTTGCCTGCGTTGACGAGATTCTGGTGAATGACGCGAGTAGACGAGAGCATGGTATGAGGTGATTCTGATATACTTGTATAGAGTGAGAGTGCGAGACGAGAGGAACGAGGTGTGGAACGAGGTGTGGAACGAGGAAGGCGGGTGGAAAAACGACGAGTTGTGCCACTGTGGCGGCTCATTGGGGTTTCCATG
>JBBPOJ010001281.1:0-14900 GCA_038091395.1 Leccinum rimulosum | reverse complement strand
GTGCGTCACTTGAGCAGGGGCATTCTGAACTGCTGCCAGAACGTCCACACGCGACGGTGCAGCAGGGTCTTCCAAGAGTACAAAGACGTGGTCGTTCATCGTCAGCGTACACATTGATCGCTCAGCGGCGACGGAGAGGCCTGGTATAGATCCGATAGTGGACCTGTACGACCGAACGCCGAGAGTCCAGCGTCCTCTGCTTTGACCCTAGAGCGGGAGTCAACGTCGGCGGTGGTGTCGTCGACTGGCCACGAACATGGTGATTTCGCATGATGTTTTCCGCGATGAGCTCCAACCCCGACGTCGGTGGATTGATCCATCTCGCTAATCTGGTAGTACGGTGTGAGCGCTGGTTCAAGGGTGTTTGCTTGTTACACACCCTGTAAAGCCCATGTGAGCGTGTCGTGTGAAGAAACGCGTCCACGATGGCCCCGAAACGCAACTTGAAAGTTACAGAAAAGCAGCAACGCGTTCACGACGCGACGCCCGAGCCAGATGAACTCAATCTGTCCCCCGCAAAGCCTAGTCTCCGGCCTGGCACGCCACGGGTCGTGATGGATTGCGTGGAGATCATCACCCCCAGGGCCGTCTGTGCATCTCCGAGTTGGAGAGCAAAGGTCGCCTCTTTCCATGATCCACCTTGTACTCCTTCCAAGCAACGTATACCTCCTTCACCAGGGAAATCCGTCCAATTCACATTACGGGCACGCCCTCCTGTTACTCCGCGGGCCTCTCCCTCGAAGCTCTGGCCATCGGGCGACGACCTGCCTGTCACTCCAAGCAAGCGCCCCAGTCGCCCATCTTCTCCAAAGAAAAGCCACGATCCCGCAAGTGTACTTGCCTCCGGCGTTCTCCCATCTCACTTGGTGCCTTGTCTTCGGCTACAAAAACGCGCCATCTTGGATGCACTCCAGTCATCCTTCTCATTGGAGGAGGACGATCACGACCAATCGTCTACTAATAGCATTGCGTATGCCCAGCTGAACAGTCTCCTTCATGGTACGACGACGCGTGGGGAAGGCAACAGCTGTCTTTTGCTCGGACCGCGCGGGAGCGGCAAAACATCTGTACGTCTTTCACACGATGAGTGGCCAAATAACTTATGACGAGCAACGGCCACGTAGCTTATCGAGCAGGGAATCAAGAACCTCCCTCAGGAACCGGTAGTTATTCGGTTGTCTGGCCACACGCAGCACAATGACCGCCTCGCTCTTCGCGAGATCGCGCATCAACTATCCCAGCAAACTGGCAGGTCGTTTCTACGCGATCTAGACGAGGACGGCGACAACACGGAGGAAGAACCCAATCCCTTTATCGATTCGGGTCCTACGATAACCGTTCCGCCGCCGTCCCACCTCCCCGCTTTGGTATCTGTACTGCCTACACTGTCGCGTCCGACGGTCGTGATTCTTGACGCGTTCGATTTGTTTGCACACCATGCCCGGCAGTCACTACTCTATTGTCTCTTGGACACCGTCCAGAGCTGCAAGGTAGCGCAAGGTAACAATGGGCTGGCAGTCGTCGGAATCACTACCCGTATCGACACCATCAACCTATTGGAGAAACGTGTCAAGAGCCGATTTTCGGGTCGCATGATACGAACTGCGCCTCCCTCCGATTCAATATCCTGGATAAATATCTCGCGACGACTGCTTGATACTTCCGTGGATGCTCCCAGCGAATGGGGTACTCTCTGGACTCTTGCAGTGCACTCTTTCCTCGAAGAGCGCAAGGTCGTGGACACGATAAAGGATACATTTGCACTAACTCGAGATGTCAGGATGCTCAAGCAGCTGCTGGTGAGCGGTCACGATTGTGTTGCTCGATTGGTAGTGACAGCAATATAGACTGCTGTCGTCACCAAGTTGGGGACGGCGTCTCCATTTCCGACTGCTTCCCACGTCTCTGCAGCGGTTACTGCTCAACGACTCCGCCAAAAGTTTTCTAATCTACAAGGTGAGATCGCGTCGCTTACCTCGGACCACCGCGCGCTGAACGCATGTACCGAACGAAGCGCTGTCCTATCCCTCGATCTGCCTTTTGGTCGCTGCGATGCACGCTCATTCAGTCGGCCACGATGTGGTCACGTTCGAGATGCTCCACGATGCGTTCAGGGAAGAATTTCGCGCGTCTTCGGCTGCCCCGATCCAGATTGAAGGTGGAAGTATTGGTATGGCTAGATGCACGCGGGACGTGCTCATGAGGGTAATGTTCTATCCGGCAATTGAGTTCGTCTCTCATGCTTTCTGTTTCAGAGCTTTGAAGAGCTCGTGGAATTGCGCATGTTTTCGAGTGTCGCCGCGCCGTCATCTAGTGTTGCTCCCGAGTTTGTGAGGTACCGGTGTTTGGTCGAGAGGGTTGCGGTGAAGCAGGCGGTGAATGCGATGGGACAGACAAACGTCAAGAAGTGGCTCAATAAGGCGTCCTAGGCGTGAGTGCGAACGCGGGGCAAGAATAGGGATTAGAGGGGAATGGTATGCTGGTTCGTCAAGATGGCTGCCTGTTGATCAGGTGGCATGTTCTGATAGTAATATAGCCGATGTCGCTACTAAGGGGATTGTAAATTGGCAACGAGTGGCCGTTTCAGCCCCGCACGGGACCACACAACCATCCATGACTGATCGTCCACTTGCAATGACCCGAATGCGGGACACTAGGCTGTACTAGTAGTGACCTCTCCACTGATTATGTAACACATGATCCTTCGCTGCACTCCAGATGTCTTCCGCAAGCTCGACGGACGTCTTTGCGGCAGACTATGTCGACGAGTCGTAAGTGTATCTGACATTTCAGCGCTTTCGTTCCCTGAGCGTAATATTGCTAGTCACATCGATGCGTTCAAGGCTGCACTCCAGATGGACGACCACGACCACTTTGACGCTGCATCGCCGCAAGCATGTCCGGGGACACCAATCCCTCAGAGCCCGCGAATCAGAAAAGTCTCTGCGCTCTCTGATTTCGCCCCCGTCAATCTCAAAGTCAAGAGGTGCGTGCTCCGTCTCGGTTCTACCCGCCCTGACGGCCCCCGCGCTGAGCGATGTCACAGGAGGAGAAAGGGCGAACGATTCCACGAGCACAAACAAGAATGGTTGTTCCTCCTTGTGAGGTGGCCGCTCCTGGTACGCGCGCGACCTCTCTCACGTGAAACCGTATTCATGTTGCCTTCAGTTACTCATCTTCGTCTTCATCGCTGCGCAGTTCAGTCTTTATATACTTATTAGACAGGTCGTCAACGCCAAGGAATGGCTATCAGCTTGTGAGTCGGATCATGAATGAATCGATTGCCATCTCTCGCTTCACGGGTTCACAAGGGCGCGGTCGGAAAGGCGAACTTCGCAGGCGGCTTCGTGCTTCACGAACATACGCTGTGAGTACACCGGTCTGAGCTTTCTCTGATTCCCCGGGTCCCGTCCTGACCGTATCATACTATATGCAGGAGTGGAAAGAAGCAGCACTTACATTGGACAGGTACTTGGACTTTCAAGAGTGGAAACGGATAGACGACAGCCCGTTCTATGAGTGGAAATTGGTGAAAAAGGTGCGATTTCTTTTAGCTCTCGTCGAGACAAATCTGATCCACGATCAGGTCAACCGGTCGCTCAGGATTTTGAGAGAGCGAAAGGACGTGCGTGGCGTGCTCGGAGTGCTTGAAACGTGTATTCGGAGCAACTTTGCTGGTGTAGAGTCACCGAGGTAAACTACATGCGCCCATATCCATCTAATTATTCTACTGACTGTCGTGTTGAAGGCTGTACAGCGAAGTAGCTCGTTTTCTTGTCATTTGGCCGACACATCTGACTCTGTTTCAGACCTTTCTGGGAACGAAGAATTTGATCGAATGTATGTCATTGTTTTATTTCTCGGCTTTTACTGGTGAGATAACAACTATCAGCATACCACGACGAGCAAGAGAAAGCTCTTCGGTTCATCCGCGAGTCCACGGAGTTAACAAATGAAGAGAAGAGGCGATTTTTCAAGAATGCGAGCACCAATCTCGGAACCTCGGCGTTGTGTCTATCCGGTGGCGCGTCCTTTGGTTACTGTGCGTAATTTAATCCATGAGAATTTCATTGTGTGATTGTGACTGCTTGAAATCCAGACCACGTGGGGGTGGTGAAGGCATTTTTGGATGCTGGCCTGTTGCCACGGGTGATTGCGGGGACCTCTGCAGGGGGTCTTGTCGCCGCACTTGTGGGCACTAGAACGGACGAAGAGTTGAAGGCTCTGCTGGTTCCTGAATTAGCCCATAGAGTGACGGCTTGCGAAGAACCTTTCAAGATCTGGTTTGAACGACTCCGGGAGACGGGTGCTCGGTTTGACAGTGTGGCATGGGCTCGAAAGGTTTGTTCTTTCCCGAATGTCACACCATCATCCGTTCTTGACGAACGTGGTGATCTAGTGTGCGTTCTTTACGAGGGGGTCGATGACTTTCCGTGAGGCGTACCTCAGGACAGGGCGGATCCTTAATATATCTGTCATCCCCGCTCAACGCCACTCGTCAGTTCCGTCGTTTTCTTTTGGACACTCGTCTGATCTCGAGCGTATAGGCCAACCAAGATATTAAACTATGTTACTGCACCAGATACGGTTATATGGAGCGCGCTGCTGGCCTCAGCTGCGGTACCAGGTATACTGAATCCCGTGGTGTTAATGCAGAAACTCGTGGATGGTCGTCTTGTACCTTGGAATTGGGGGAGTAAATTCAAGGACGGATCGTTAAGGTTCGAATCGGCGCTGGATGCTGAAAGCTTTTTCTGACGTCACGTTCGTTTGCAGGGTGGACATACCCATTCAAGCACTGAATCTTTATTTCAATGGTGTGACTCCTCTTTGTGTCGATACTCGTACGGTGATTGATGATTCGATCATAGTTACCCATCCGGTCGTATCGCAGGTCAACCCGCATGTGCATTTATTCTTCTTTGCACCCCGAGGTTCTGCGGGGAAACCGGTAGCTCATAGAAAAGGCAAAGGTACGCCCCAATAGATTTGCTGGGCTCACCGTAATTGAAATAGATATTAGGTTGGAGAGGCAACTTCCTGTTGTCCGCTGCTGAACAGTGGCTCAAACTGGAACTTACGAAGAACTTCAAGGTAAGCATGACGTTTGAGGCGCGGTGGCCGTGCATAGACAATGTCGGCGTGTAGGTCATCCGAGACCTCGAGCTACTTCCGCAGTTGTTGGGTCAAGATTGGTCTAGTGTCTTCCTTCAGCGGTTTGATGGAACTGTGACGTATGTTCTGGCCATTTTGGATGGTTGTGCGCCATTTCTCATTCTTTTGCCAGGATATGGCCGAAGACGCGCCTCATGGTCCGTGTATTTCAAACATCATGTGTCACATTGATTCAACGTCCTGCAGGACTGGTTCCGCATATTGAGTGATCCCAACCCGGCAGAACTCCAGAGAATGATCCGGGTCGGTGAAATGGTGACTTGGCCAAAAGTGAGCCATCCTTTCAGTGACTGTCCGCACAATTGATGTCGGCTGCAAAGTTGCACATCATAGAGAACCGGTATCGGATCGAGCAGCAGATAATGCTCGGCCGGCAAGCTGTTCGCCGCGCCATACAGCGTTTACGATCTAACTCGACTCCCACTAACACAGACGGCATCATGAGCGACGACAACCGTACAAACGTTCTCGTAGGAGCTCGGCCGCCAAGCGTTGATCCACCTCTGCCGCTGGATGCTGATGCAGAAAAGGCATTCACGAATAATGGGACGTCATGGTATTTTATACGTGGACGTCCTATTGTAAACAACGGCATGGGATCTGGCATGTCAACGCCCTATGACGCTGGATACTCGGGTCCAACAGATCCCCTCCGCTCTCCTTCTCTTCGTCGCAAGTGGGCTTCAGATCTGCTTGAGTCGCGCGGATCTCCCGACGGGGACGTACCCACTACCTCAGATTCCTCTCAGCGTACCTCACAGCGTACTGGCAGCTCTGCGCAAGCTACGTTCTTCGCCAATCTAGGACGCAAGTCTGTTAGCGCGCTTTCGATACCGTTTTCCTCCCCCCTCAAGTCTTCCAGGGTCATGAGAAGTAAAGAGCCCAGCCCAGAGAGAGATGTGTCACCCTGGAGCAGCGATACGTCTTCCGAAGAGGAGGCAACACCCGTACGTCATAATTTCAAACCCGGGCGAGCAGCCAGCCTACAGTCGCTCGTGCCACGAGACCCTCGGGTTGGTTCAGATCGCGGGGGGTCATTAGAAGAGGATGATGATGATGACGACGACGACGATGATGATTCGGATTGATGTATCGTAACTAATTGTGATTTGTGTTAGTCGGTACTGCGTATTGTATTCTTCTGTACTACTATTGTGGGCATGCGCCCCCTGTATTCGGTCGTTTCGGGCGAGCTGTGCTCGCCTGTTCGCGATTTCCATCATGTCTGACTCGGAATTCACAGGCCACTCGCCCACCGTCGCTCGAGTGTTTGCAGGAGATGCTGCTGTTAGGCGTCATGTTGCAGACACGACTACAGGGACTATCGGTGCGGCGCAGCTTATGCATGAGCACGAGAAGCGGCAATCTTTTCGACGTCTCATCGATCCGGGTATCTTTCGACCCAACTCTAGGGAGGTTGCGATGAACGCTCTCAAGGCGAGTGTTGCTGGTCACCGCCTCTTCCTCGCCGGTCGATGATCCTACTGTGTTTGTTTGCACGATGTAGACGTTGTCCATGATAGCAGAGAACATCGTGCGCGAGCCCGAGAATCCAAAGTATCATTCTTTCAAACGCGAAAACGATACTATCAAGCGCCGGTTGATCGAGCCGAAAGGTGCGCTCGAGTATGCTCTGGAGGTAAGCGTTCGTTGGCGACGACTACCACTAGGCCCATCGTGACCATACTAATCGTTTTCACTTCTTGGTCTGTGTTCATTTCAGCTCGGATTCTATCCCAAGGTGAGCAAGGTCGTTTTCGTTCCCGGCGAACGTAGTAGACCTATGAACTCGTCTGACGTCCGGGTTTTATTCAACTTTTTTATTCAAAAAAAACTTGAAGGTGATCGAGTTCCAGTCGCACTACATATTCGATCCCAGTCACATGCCGGACCTGCTCATCGGCGCTGCGATGCTCAAAGAAACGCTCGACCGCGAGACGGCAAAGGAAGAACGTGAGGTGCGGAACAGGGAGGACCAAAAGGCGGTTGCGGCTGCAATCGCTCGAAACGTACGTTTATTTTTATTTTTATTTTTTTGTGTGTCTCGTTTGTTTCTCTCCATCGTCATCCGTCACTGGGCTTTTCGTAACACTACACACACTCTCTTTCTCTATCTGAGAACAGGTCAAGTTGGCGTTTTTGGATGATCGCAAGAACAAGATGATGCTCGACGAGAGGGAGAAGGTGAGGAGGGAGGCTCGGGAGGCGGCACTGGCAGCTGGTGGAGGTGCGGGTGCGGGTATGGAGCAAGTTGGGTCGTCGCCCGAGCGAAATCAAAATCCGATCCCGATGCCTTCTGGTCCAGGACACACGCTATCTGCCGGTGCCAGTGGGGTCGATGAGGAACTTGAACTTGACCAGCCACCTCCGTACAACGGCTGAAGCATGGACCACTTTCCTTTTTCCCTTGGGGGATTGAAGTTTTCTTGGATCGGGTCGCTCTGACCCCCGCGCGTGCAAATATCACTTGTGTTACTACTTGATCACTTTGTCACTCTCTAATATACTGCATTGTATCACTATTATTCACCTCTCGAACAATGACACCTTGGCAGAACGAGACGGACTAATCAAAGTTCCTGACATTTTGGAGAAAGTCTGACTTTTCAATCGTTTTAGTTCTCGAGCATTGGGAGTAGTGGAGAGTTACAGCAGTCCATTGGAGTCAATGATAAGCTAACCTATGCCATGGGCTTGTATACTATACAATGAACCCGTCGTACGTACTACGCACGCCGGACAAGATACCGACAGTCCTCAGAAACCATAATTCTGAGTCGAACATTGTGATACGTCCATGCGACGTCGAATACACAGCCACTAACCAACTCGTACCTCTGATCATACATCGTCATCCTTCACTCCTTCACGTCTGAATACATTTTCATCAGCCGTGATGTTAATAATCCTGCTTTGTCTTGTTATATTGATCGAGGGGATATTGTAGATCTCGTGGTCAGAAGCACTTCGAACGTAGGACCGAACGTTGAGGTTTCCCAGTAGGGTATTGCAGTATAGGGTGGGCAGGGGATAGTATACCGCAAGATATATAACATCGCTGCCGTGTACACAGAGCTGGATGTGGAGAACCTGGTTAGAAAGAGTTCAAGGTAAATGGGAAATGACTTCGTACGAAAACGATGACAGCGGTGCTGACGATGGCCGTCCAAAAGCCAGTGTTGATAGACACGACGATCAAGCGCAGAAGAACTCGATCGGTGCTAAAACAAAACCTATAAGAGTAACTCGGTATGGACAAGGAAAGAAGAGCATACCCCGCATTGAACTTTGTCCTTCCCTGTGCAAGCAAAGTACACATGACGGCAGTAATGATGATATCGATCACTGCAGAAGCAGCATTGATTTCGCCCCCAACTGCCTATAGATATGTCATTGACGCCGACTTGTCAGATCGTGGAAACAACTTGAAACATACCACTAATGTTGTACAATTCGTGAGGTCCTGAAGCTGAGTGACATTCCATGCCCTGATGATGAAATCTAAATGTACTGGTTTCAGTGCTGTTCAAAGGCATGCGTAGAAAACTAGACTGACAGATCATTGCAACTGTAAAAAACGGGCGTTAGTAACTCGTAGGATGATCCAAAATGTCTACTGACAGGGCTGCGCAATAATGAAGGGTACTAGACCCATCGGAAGTATAAGCCTCCAGCACCCCGAGCTCACTGAGAGAAATTTAACAGACCAAAACCAAGTAGATTGAATAAAAGTGACTTACAATATCGGATGCGATAGGCAAAAAATAACTGTGTAACAGTAGAAATGAGAACCTAAGTAAGAGTATCACCATAGGCGTGAGAGTAGTCTTGGGCTGGATGGCATATTACTCACTGTAGTCATTGGGATGATGAAGTAGGTCCTGGTATTAGTATCATTGCGTGAGCACCACTTAAAGCTCGGGAAAACCCTTGGAACATACCTCTTCAGGGCAAAATGTGCAACGGGATTGCCAAAGTCAACAACGAAACTATGCCAAGCTAGACATTTTTTGAATTCGTGCTTGCATAATTGAGTCACGGACACTTACTCCAGAGACAGAGACAGAAGTTATTGACCGAGTTTAATAGAAAGACTAGTGTCACCTAATAGGTCGGTGAGGATGGTGTCATTGAATAAACGTGCACCTTACCACCGCTTTTAAATGAGTCTTGTCTGAGGGATATCTGGAGCGGATTCGTAGTTATACAAACTGAAGCATGGTCAACCTTTACAGCGAGCGCCCACCGAACAAAGTAAAGAAACCTGTGAAACCCCCGATGTTGATATGGTGTGATTTAAAACAACGGCATTGACGTACGTTTGCATCAGACTGATACCATATAATATCAACGAGGCGAACGCTCCACCGAGACCAGTACCACGAATGTTTTGGGTTGTCATCGCCTTAGCGAGACCTTGGATTTCGATGAGCGCAACAGGCCTGCTAGTGGCACTTGAGTTAGCACCGTCACCTGATACTTAGTGGAGATAGACTTGAAAGTGGGAATTCCCGTCATTAGCATGCGCTGCGGTGGAGCTCATTGGATGGCAGTTTTATCAAACACCTCTAGGAATATACTTGGGCCTCTCGGCGTCACGGTCACCTGGGAATAGGTGGATATGCATGGGAACAATTTTTGAATGATCAACGAGGTTCATACCCCGCGCTCCATGAGTGTGAAGCTAGCTAAAACATTGAAACGGAAGTCAGTTGTGATCCATCAGGGCTTGAGGTAAGGGCTTTCGAATCTTTGGTCTCCATGTGGAGACTATGCACAGCCTGAACGACTGAAGGCTGAAGCTATGTCAAATGATTTCCTCGCTTCCGAGAATAACTATGATGAGCATGACAAGGTTCCTAGATGGAAGTCAAGGGCAACATGACACATGAAGAGTGATTCGTGACTCGGCGCGAGAATCCCACAGGCTCTGAGATGTTTAATATTGCTATTGCAGGACGTACAATTGTAAGACTGCGATGCAACAGAGAACAAAATGAACCGGGAGTGAGGTCAAGTAAAATTAGATCTCTTGGTCGTCGTGACCGTGACTCAAGTACTCACTAATTGATTATCCGTCTGATTCTTCGCTAAAAGCACCCCCCTCATGATCCAGTGCTAGCGACGCCCTCCGAGTCTGTTCACAACCAAACTTATGGCTATCTTCGCAAAGCTAAGTACTCCTTTATTCGCCAAATTTGGGGAACATGCGGTAGGGTTTCACGCGCGTGTGGGTAAGTAATTGGGGCGACATTTTCGCTAGTATCCGCGAATTGTGTCGGCGATCCGGCTCGGAGAGGGTCGGACGAGGATATCACTTGGAAGTTGCCAGTTTCACAGACCTCATGACATTTTCGTGCCTGAGTTTGGTAAAAGACTCGTGCGAAAAAAAAATCGTGATCGAGCCTTTTTTCGACGTCATCGAAAAAAAGTTTACGGTCGCAACCCGACCCAGTAACTTGGCTTTTCCCACCAACCTTAGACTGCGCACCGTGTCCCTGGTGGCACACAGTCCGGCCTGGACCCATCGGCGAATGAGGGCGAGTGGACTCGGACGACTCACGCCGCATCTTGATATGACACGACAATTTTTATTGAGTCGTTCGGCAAAGTTTTCAGCTGATCATCCTCAAAGGTGGAGGCCGGAGCTCAAGCGCTCATCCGTAAATTAATACGAGTGTACATGTGGGCCGTGGAGGTTTGTGCATGGAAGTCTGCTAGCTAGCGTGAGCCAACTGCATATCCAATCTTGTTCTTGTTGGAAACATTTTTATTCTTGATCCACAAGACAACGAGAGCGAGAGAGAGAGAGCAGAGATCCTAATTATAAGTGTAAGTATATATGTTTAGATTGGTCGATGGTCTCCGTCAAGTCAGGCGCCCGCTGAAGAGTTCTGTGATATGTTGGATGCCAAACTCTTTCTTACTACTGGCAGTGCCAAGGCTGTGGATACCCAGCGACTTTTCTACTATGTATCTACTACTGCACGTCGACCGTACGAATGCTGTCCATCAAATCCTTCAACGGCGTCTCTGCCCGTATCTGAACCTTGATGAAACTGTCCGTCGCGACACGTTTGTACTGCACGCGCCCATGGGAAGCAAGAAGCAGCCCACCAAATGGCTGCCTAAGCCGAACGAGCAGTCGCAGTGCACGCGTGGATAGACTAGACACAGGAAGGCCATCCGAAAAGTCCTCGTCGAGGAGGGGATTAATCCAGGGATGAAGCAGAATTAGACGGTTCATCCCCGATAGATCATCCGATGTCTCGATCCGCACATCACCCAGAATGGGGGACGTAGCACGATAGATAGGAAACCTAGAGTCTGAAAATGGTTCCAAGAGAAGGGTGATGTAAGCCAGGGGGAAAACTAGAGCGGGAAGCTTTAGTCTACTTGAATCAAGCGACAGTGATGGGAGATCATGCAGCCGTTGGTAAAATTCAGCGAGTAAGGAGGGGTCGGGAAAGGTGGATCGCAATTCTACTACAATCCGGTTCAGCTCGGCGGCTTCGATGGACTGCGGTACATGCGGCGGCAGAACCCGATTGTAAACAGTAAGATCCGAAGGGAGGTAGCTGTGGTGGCTACCTGGGACCCCGGTCCAGGAGAGAAGAGTAACATCATTCGAACGTGGGAGGATATGTTCCAAGAGTCGGCCGACTGCTTGATTGCCTTCGCCATATATGACAGGGATTGCGATGTTGAAGATACCAAACAACGAGTATGCGATGTCCTCTTCCCGCGTCGTTTGGCGATTCGAAGCCAGATACAGCTTCTCGCGGACCCTGTCTAACCCCGGTTGAAGCGTGGCGAGCTTATCCGTGGTGAACTTGGTTACTTGCTCCATCTCCGAGAGAACGATTGGGTATTCCTTGTGATTAAACATGTTCAGACCCAGGTACGGCTTCCAATCTTCCGTATAAAATTGAATGACCCTGGAAGCAACGTACTCCTGGTATGTCCATCCACGAGTGTTCCAAATACTCTTCCACAGACTTCCTTTTCGTTGCGACGTCGAGAAAACGCCGAGAAGATGAACGATTGTGAGCGCCGCACGACGATACCACCGAAACATCGCGACAACGGATTCTTGCTGGATGCCCCTGTCGGCCTGGTTTACGCAACACGTATCGCTCCATGCCCACCGAAATCGGCGGGATCGCACGAGCTTGCAAAAGTTGATAAGCTTGTTATGCGTTGGCGATTTGGGTAGCCCATAGATCGAGATTTTCTCTACATCCTGGAATGTTGGCTCGGATGGTTGCCACCTGTGCGAGAACATCACATATGCATAGAACTTCTTCACCTCTCTCTCGATCCGAGCACAGTCAAGCCGATCACGAGTAATCATGGAAGACCGCAACTCGTTGTATATTGGAAGCTCTTCGAAAGCCCTGGCTTGCTGTGTTTTATCATGGAGGAAACCAGTGGTCGTGTCGATGAGTGCCCGAGGTATGTCGCGGATGGTTTGCTCGACGACATTTTGGATCAGTGGAGTTGTATCGAGATATCGGGACCGGCTCTCTAGCATCGAGACGACATGTAACTAACGTTTTCTCCACGATACAAATAAAAAAAAACTCACTGCGAATTTCGGGGTCAGGCGATTTCTCGATTCTTGATAGCATCGCCTCGAATGCATCAAATGCTTCGCTGTGACGCCCCATGCTATGTAACACAGCATGTTTCCTTTTGAATCCCTCGTAGGACGAGGGGTCGTGCTCAATAGCCTGATCGAACCGTCACTGCCATTGACTCGGTGCGAGGCGCAGGCAAATCCATACCGTACTAGCATTGGTGAGTTCGTCCTTCAGCCAACCCACTCGCGCCTTGCAGCATTTGACAATGATATCATTGATGTTTGCTGGGTCGAATAAGAGCGCACTTGAGTAGTGTCCGATGGCCTCGTCGTGGTCCCCGGAGTTCATTGCTGTGTCCCCCTCATTCTGGAGCTTCCGGATACAACGTCGTCGGAATTCTGGAATAATCCTCAGAGTAGTCTTAGCATTGCCATTGTAACCACTTACCCAGTTCCCACTGTGCTCGCTCATCGGGAACGCTCGTCTCCTCTGATAGTCCGTCCTGCATTCCTCTGAAACATTCGATCGCCTCTGTGACACGATCATTCGAGTAGAGAGTATCGCAGATCACCCGATAAACGTGAAATTTGGGAATCTTGAACTGAACGGGATGAGAATTGACAATTTATTCTAAACAACTGCAAAAAGCATACCTTGGTTGTAGTAGCTAATACTGCATTTGCTGGGGAACGAATTAGCGCCATCCTCGCCCATCCCATTAACACAGCTTCCGGAGGTGAGGGGACGAGCGACAATATAGTGGAGTAGGCTAATAATGCATCGTCGTGTTTTGCTGCGTGCGATGCCTCATCCCCAATTGTCCGAAGCCTTGATATACACCGATCCGTGAATTCTGAAAGCAGGGATTTGATGGATTATCCTATGGAAAGACGCACAAACCTACCACTGATCCAGTCCACGATTGACTCATTGTGCGTTAGTTCTTTGCTCATGGTGTCGATAATCTCCAAAAGATGCTGTGCAGCATCATTTATGCGACCATCGGCATACATGGCTTCGCACTGTTGCCTCTTTTCTTCTATACGGAGGGCGTATTGGCCTACAGAAAGCTTGTCACCGAGATCCTGGACGATTTGCTCGACATCAGCTGTTTCTTGCACATTAGCAAGTCGTGTCTCAGGATGATAACGAACGCACCTGAGCTCGATTGCTGCGAATCGTTATCTGCGCGTTGATGAGCGACTGTCAATCAGGTGGAAGGCAAGGTGGTGAGGACGCACTTGAACTTTTTTTCCCTGTGCGACGGGACCGGATGGTTTTTTCGAGGCTCTTTTCTTCCTCGTTGGACGCAGCAAGCTGGTGACGTAGTCTATGAGAATTTGCACCTTGATCATCTTGCAAGGGGGAAAACACCTCCTTCCAGAGCATCTGTGATAAGAACAAGATCATATACGGAATCATAGACTCACATCATTGTGGTAGGGAGAGGCGAGGGTGTCGCAAAGTTGTCGAATGATGATCTTACCGTCTCCAGCCATCGCAATATTGTACTTCTCCGAAATAGCCATCGACCAGATGTAGTAGGAGTGGTCGACGGCGGTCCCGATTTGTCGATGGGTTGTGGTGTTCCAGAGTGAGGTCGATGAATTAGCGGAGGCTACGATGAATGTGTCATTGCCTGCCAGTGCGATACACCTCGGGTCGTTGTTACTGTGAATGGGCCAATGCGAGAGTGTTTTTTTGGCGAATACGTCGAGACAGTAAATGTCACCACATCGAGACAGTGCAAAGAGACGTTGGCTGTCGCTCGTCCAGGCAAGACATTGATTCAAGGATGATTTCACTTGAACTGGAAAGTCAACCAGGAGGCGGCCGTCGCTGCTGTCGTAGACCCGAACAGATTTGTTATCCCGCGTCGCAGTCGCGATGAGTTGTCCGTCGGGCGAAAACTTGACCGCGACGACGTCATCGCGATGTTGCAAAGGGCCGAGCAACCGCTTGCTTGTCGAAAGTGACCAGACGCAAAGCATCATGTCACTCGATCCGGTCGCGATTCTCTTCCCCCCGGGCGAGAGGTCGACGGCACGTACACAGTACTTGTGAGCCTTGAATTCAGTCACCTTTTTGTGGCTCGTCCCATCCCACACCATCACTTGCCCGTTCTCCGTCCCATTCACGATC
>JBBPOJ010001280.1:0-14900 GCA_038091395.1 Leccinum rimulosum | reverse complement strand
GAGGGGGAAATTGAGTGTTCGCTCCCCTTCGGTCTGCCGGTACCAAACATTTCGGGCATCGGTTCTGGGCACAGCACGCCACCAGACACTGTTCTGGGTGGTCCCCCACATCAGCAAACCACCAAAAATCTACCAGTGCACCACAAGCCAGCACAGTGCCTTAGCTTATTTGACAGCATTCCACAGCAGTCCAGCTTACCCAGTTCCACAGACAAGCTTCCAAGTTTTCCCAACTAGAATCTGCCAGTACACACAGCATCTGCAGGACAGTATAGTTCATTGGCCCACTTCACATATTTCACAGCTAAGTACAGTTCCACAGAGAACCTCAGGCTAAGCTAGACCCCAGATTCCCACGGAACCCATCCACGTCATGGCACCCTGATTGCCCTGTGTCTCACGCATCACGGCATTCAAGTTTGGATTTCTGCCCGCTGGGGGCCGACATGCACGAAACAGTTCAAGCATCACTCGGTATAACCAATTTTCCCAAGGCCAAGGCAAGGCACGTACACGATAAATGATACTTAGTGTACAACTTGTACATACACCGAAGTAAGTTATCAATAATGTATTGTCAGTCAAGCCGAACAGCAAGAAACCGCCCACTGGCAACATGATGTACAGTCCCTGACATGTCTGATCAAAAATGCCTTGCGGAACGTCAAAGGAAATAACTCACCATCTTCGTCTGACTGAAGCCAGCAAGGAGTCGATGCCCGTGCGATTGGGATGGGCCGCACTCGACTATGGTTACTGAACAAAGCATTGATCCAGCCAATATTGAGATCTTTGTCGTCGACTGTGTCTTGCATCCGCACGGCTTTGAAACGGTGAAGATCCGCGATCTTCTCGTGCTCCCGAACGACACATTCAGCCAGTGCTTTCTCCGCGTGATGCACATCACGTTGAGCACGGGCTATTTCAAGCACTAAGAGTGCTTCCTGGTTCTCAACGTCATCGGGTATCTTGACTGCTTCGTTATTTTCTCCCATCGTCTAGTCATGTGCCAGTACTCACTCCCGAACGGTCGGCATATTCAGAGCACCTATAGACTTCGTCGAGGAACGTGGCACATTTTGATGGACCCGAACGCAGAGAGAATGAATTTGCAGCTCGAGTGGAAAGATTGGATACTTGGGCGGTAGGTGAATAGCGATGGTCAACTTGCATATTTGAGCCGAGGTGGTTTGATGGGAAATTCTCACGGCCATCCAGCAACATCCATACATTATTCATAAAATCGTGGGAAGTACGTATCTCTGACTCCGATGCACAGAATCCAGCTTGAGCGTAGAACGCCGTTCTGAATCCAAGTTGAACTTACACCACCGTGACGTTCCTGATCGCTGGATCGAATTTTGACTGAGAAAGAAAGGTTGAGCCAAAAATACTGTTGACTGTCAATGTGATTTGAAGATCTAAGCTACGTGCATCGAGGAGGATCCTGCTTCGGCGCTCGTTCAAGTGTCTTCGTGCTTTGCCAGCCGGAAAGAAAGGTGAACGAAGGGGGGCCCAGAGCTGGTTTCCTTGTGGTCGATGAGAAGACAGACAAGGGATTGTGGGCAGGGGAAGCGGCCGTATTGTTTACGATCTCCGAGCAGTTAAACAACGTCGAGTGAAATGCATAGACCACGAGAAATGTGCCAAGTAATATGATCGAGCCATGCTGCGAAGATGCTGCATAAATGTGGTCACGGTTGCGTGTCTATGGAATTATACAGCAGAAAGAGACAGCGCCAGAAGGGGGGTAATCGTGTCCATGATAACTAGAAGTCCTCTGGAATCACGCAACGCATTGGTCTGGGGTCATTGGGTCACATCTGCATCACGAATTCATCTACTCTACACCGCAAGAAAGGTCTGTGTCATAATCGCATTGCCTTTGGAGTTCCTCTGAGTACAATGCGTCGCCCCGAATGCCGCGAGCGGACGCGCTCTCGGTGACCAGAGCAATGTATATTTTGATATCCGCGAGGCTGTGATCACGCCGAATGGAGGTCTCTGCAGGATGTCGATGGGGGTCTGGGAAAATAAAAAGTCGGTGTCGGTTCTAATTCCGCAGGCTTCGAGAGCGGCGACGAGGTCGCGTGGGATGGCAGGGATGAAGGATTGAAGTCGCATTTCAACAAGTTATGGCCTGGCAGGCCAAGTCCGAAGCCTGTCGTTCAGTAGCAAGGTCGCGCGTATCACAGTTTCTCCAGGCTCTTGAAGTTGCTGACTTTCGAGGGCAGATGACTCGTACATCGTTTTTGTTCCTTTTCAACATGGTATTCAGAACTAGTCTCCCGAGGTAAACGAGATGATTTCAACATGCACTAACCGTTTCTTTCAGATCAAGCCCGTTTCTTCCGCGTGGTCGATTACAACTTCGACCGTAGCTTTCGGTTCTCCCTTTGGGCCAGATTCGGAGTCAGTGTAGAGTTGGTTTCATCCACTTTTCGTAAGGATGTCGCCAACGCGCGGTCTTTTCTGTCGCTTTCGATCAAGAGCCGCACGTGCGCAGATTTAGATTTCTGCTCGCTTGGAAGGGCACATGCTCCCGGGAGCACCAATACCCCATTCTGAATCCCTTTGGACGCGAGTATCCGAGTCTCAACGTCATTTTCCCCACTACCATTGGGGTCCAGCAGGAGCTTTACTCAGAAGAATAGTCCAGATTCTGGTTTGGTCCATTCGGCCACGTCCCCCAGATGCTCTTTCAGCGCCTTATCGAAACTGTCCCGCTTGGTCCTATAGACGCTGGACACGTTTCGCGTAAAGGTCTCAAAGCCGTCATACCCCCACTGTTCGAGGAGGGCATATATCATTGCTTGTGTCAACGTTGGAGGCTGCAAGTTTGACGAGCCGGACTGTCGTTTACCGCACAATCCAGGTAAATTATCATTCATGGCAATCCATGAGATCAGGACTTACCTGGACAATAATAGCGTCGATGATGACTTTGGGACCCGATGCCCAACCGAAACGCATCCCTGGCGCTACGATCTTGGATAAGCTGTCGAGGCGAAGTACCCTGCCAGCTTCCGGTAGCTCAAGCTCGAGTTGGAAGTAAGAAGGCGGGCGCTCGTCGTCCCGGTAATACAGCCAATAGTATGGGTCATCTAGACAAATGTTGGACTCATCATTTTTCGACCGAGGCAAAACGAACACACCCTCCAAAATGAGGAAGTCATGCTCCCTTGCCAGAGCAAGTATTTCTCTACGTCTCTGCGTTGTCGTCGTCGTGCCACCAGGATTGCCGCCGTACTGCAATGCGATGTTCAAGGGTTATGACCAACGGTCAATGAATAACTCACAGGCACGGTGTACAGCAGCTTCGGCTTCGGCTTTCCTATAGGCCAGTTCTCGAGGGCTTTCCTCAATGATGCAGGGTTGACTCCCATGGAATCAGTTTCAACATCTATCAATGCAAGATTCTGTCAAATGTACTTGCATCCGTCTTGTGTGTCCACTTACCAATCTGTTTGCAGTGCAGACTTGCGAAGATGGGTATTATTCCGCTGTGTTTCAATGGTATGAGCGCATTTGCCAAGTACGATGTGTTACACCTACGGGTATGCGGGACTCTCAACGAGAATTGAATCCCCATGATTTACAAGCATCATGATAGCTTATAGGCACATTCGGAATTTATATCAGTTCAGCCGCTCTCTTGAGTCAACTGTATAGCCCACCTTGAATGTTAAGTCTTGCGATCCAATTCCCACCACCACTGTCCCTCTCCTTTTTGTTTCGTTTGTGCAGACGCTCTTGAAGCCCCCTCATCCATTCCTTTGCTCTAGGCAAACCATCTGACTGTGCGTACCGTAGTGTAACGCCTCTTTGAGCGTCGAACCAGTCAACGTGGCCTCAATCTCTTCGAAGGGTCTTTTGGGGACAAACACTGACCTACAAAGATGATGAGGAACAAAGAAACTGAATGAAGTCGACGACAAGGAACAATGTAGTAAAACCAAAACCGTACCGTATGTAAATATTGTTGCTCAAGTTGTAGGACACGAAGATGGCCCGTGAGCACGCTAAACGGCGCAGGCGACTTGACCTAAAGTCCACTTGGTCCAGTGTTGGCATCATCTCCACCACCGCCGTGGTAGTCGAGATGCGTATCGAACACAGGTGACTGCTCGTTGCCGCAGAGGACTACCCGGAGATACATGAACGCGGAATGAATCTTTAGAGTCCCCAGCCTATCCATCGGTTCCAGGTTCGTTCACTAAATATGATCGCTCTGCGGTTATCCTCCACCCACCCACGAACGAGCAAGCAGACTCACCATATGTTCATCAACCGTATTATCACTCTGAGCCAGACTCATCCACGGCCAAGACCCACAAGAGGAACTCCACAACGCGCCTTCCCACCATACAACACACAGAACGAGTACATGCGACGACGAGACGCGCCTGGGAATACTTAACAGTTGAGCTCGAGAGAGAAAAAGAGACGACGATACGGCACCTACTAGAAGTAAAAGCACAACTTGGCGGGAGCTCATAATGTTCACGAGAAGGTCAGGAGCATCCTAAAGAACCATGGAACCGCGTTGCGTCAGAATACTAGCGCGAACGCCCGAACTTCGAAGGGCCAAGGACTGACAAGCGAGAACTCCGCTCGGAGAGGAGATCTCATGTAGATCGATCCGGTCTTGATCGGGATCCTGTGGGCTTGAATTTGGTGACAGAAAATGCCTGCTTCGCCACACCCAGGATTCCCACGCAACGGTCCGGTCTCATTTTGGACCTTTTTCACACGCACAATGTTATTACACGTGTAACGGGGTCAATGTAAGTTCAAACACCTTGTCCAAAGTTCGGTCTAATAGAACCTGGTTGGTGAACTGGTGACGTTCTAAGTCGCACCTGAAATGTTATAATGCTGACCGTCGTCACGCTGCTGCGCACGGTGAATACCAACCTCTAACCTTCTTGAGAAAGAACTTCGGACATTGCCCCGGCGGTAACTTATTACATAATGATGAATAGGTGACGTTTTTCGGCATGGTCTGTACTAAAACCTGACGAAGGTACGTAAGTAAAAGTCCATTGAAACCACTTTCCTCACCCCATGCCCCGTTGCCCTAGTTGCGGGAAGAATGGCTTTGCAGACCACGAAGCTGTGGCTAGGCATATGAGCCAACCGAGCTCTGGATGCTCTACTTGGTCGGATAATCTTATTCGTCTCCATGAAGAATTACTCCCTATGCGCGTGCATCACCCTGAGCAAGACATAGACATGGACGACGAAGACGCAGGAAGTCCCCAGGAATTCTACAACGAAAGGGTAGGAGAAGTGTTCGAGGGGGCTCAAGGAGGCCGGGACTTGCCAGATGCGTATCCTTCCGTTCTGCATTTTCCAGGAGCTGCCCGAACGTTCCAGGGTGGCACAACTTTTCTCGACCGATTTGATGCGGACAAGTTCAACGAATGCAGAACATCAAATCTTTATTATCCGTATGCTTCCCGTGGTGAATGGGAGATTGCATCATGGCTCCTCCGATCTGGTCTGAGTATGAATGCGATCAATTCGCTTTTATCACTTGATCTGGTCCGTATCTCATCATAACTCGTGAGATGTGTCTACTCACAACGACGTCAGATTAAAGGTCTATCTCTGTCATTTCGAAATGCAAAGGAGCTCCGCAAACGAGCTGAACTGCTTCCAAGCGGTCCTCGCTGGAAGTCATCCCTCATCCCTACGTCTCATCCGACGAAGCGTCCCGTCTATTTGTACTGGCGGGACCCATTGGAGCTTCTCGAGTACCTCTTCAATAACCCACTCTTTGCAGACGCGATGGAGTTAGTCCCATATCGGTTATACAAGACGGCCGAGCGCCTTTGCCGGGTCTACTCTGAGTGGATGTCGGCCGACGATGCATGGCAAATGCAGGTCAGTTTGGTCAGTTAGTATGTGGAACGTATTGACGTGAATTAGTCTCAGCTCCCCCCTGGCGCAACTCTACTGGGAACCATACTTTCCTCCGATAAAACGAATATATCGGCCCTTACTGGCGATCGTGTGGCTCACCCGCTTCTAATAAGCCTTGCCAACATCAAAATGTCTACGCGGCTCAAACTCTCATCGCACGCCTTCCTTCTGGCAGCCCTCCTCCCGGTACCGAGATTCATTCATAAAAAAAAGCGAATGAAGGGTGTACTCGAAGACCGACTGATCCACCAATGTCTAGATGTTGTTTTGGAACCCCTCAAACGTGCCGCTGCTGTTGGCGCAATGCTGTCGGATCCCCGGGGTCAACTCAGATATTGCTTTACGCCTATGGCCAGTTATATCGTGGACACACCGGAAGCTGCTCTGCTGGCCGCTGTTGGAGGCAAGACATCACCGGTCACAATGGCCATGTACACTCAGTTCGGGGACTCGTTCCGGCACGAGTCACGCACCTCGTCAACTACCCTTGCTCAAATCGCCGTTGCAAGCACGAAAGCTGACGCCGAAGACATCGAAGCCTTCTTCCGAGAAGCACAAAAATTTCGTTTGAATGGTGTCCATAAACCCTTTTGGCGGGATTACCCGCTGTCCTGTCCCAGTAGATTCATCACTCCTGAAATGCTGCATCAGCTCCACAAAGAATTCTGGGACCACGACATTCAATGGTGCATCAATGCACTAGGCGCCGCCGAGATAGATTTCAGGTTCGTTCTCCTTCAACCTGTGACCGGTTTCCGCCACTTCAAAGAGGGCATATCGACACTCAAACAAGTCACTGGCCGAACTCATCGTGATATTCAACGATTCATAATTGGCGTCATCGCTGGCGCAGCCCCTCGTGATGTCGTCGTTGCACTCAGGGCACTTATGGACTTTAGGTATCGTACCCAGGCATACGAAATTTCGGACGATGACGTCGCTCTCATCACTTCTGCGCTGAACGAGTTTCACTCGCATAAGCAGGCTATCCTCGAGGCCGGCTTGCGACAGGGAAAGGGTCGCAAGCCTATAAACAACTGGCACATTCCGAAGATCGAATTGATGCAAAGTATCGCACCGAGTATCCCTAGGGTCGGCGCCACCATCCAGTGGTCAGCTGACGTCACTGAACACGAACACATAGAACAAATCAAGGATCCCGCACGTGCTAGCAACAATAGTAACTACGACCCGCAAATTTGCCGGTATCTCGACCGTTTGGAACGATGCAGGAACTTCGATCTTGCCATGTCCCTCAAGCTTCTCCATTCGGATCCAGATAATAGAGATGACGAAGACGATGATCCAGACAATGCCGGGGATGGAGCTTGCGCACTCGAACCTCAAGAAAGACTCCCGGTTGACTACTTTGCACGTTCCATCGTGCTCGCATCAAGTTCCTCGTCCCCCTTACCACGTCGTGTTTTTTCCATTATTCAGGTCGCTTTCAACATTGCTTATGAACCTTCCATCCGTCGCCTATCTGTGGATGATGCAGCCACACTCTTCGGGCTCCCAGACTTACGAGCCGCCTTTGGCGATTTTCTCTTGTATGAGCAAGCGCATGGCATCGATACCGTGTATCCTGTTGGCGGGCCTCGCAGGGCATCAAACACGACCCCTCTTCCATTCGAACACATTCAGGTCTGGTTTAAGATGCGTTTACAAACTAAGGACTTCCACACAAGCTCTGTCTTACCCGCGCAATCTCTCCTTGCGTCCCCTCCTGAAGGCAACTGGGAATTTGGACGTTACGACTCCGCAGTCGTTAATACGAACAGCTCGTATACGTGGCCAACGAGTGGCCTACAAGGTTTGTTGTTTGGTTGCTTTTTCCCAGATAGCTAATGTACCCCGTCATCAGGGCATTGTATTGCACAGCTCCGGCTCATTATGCGTCCGCTGGGCAGACCTGGTCAATTATGGGCTTGGGCAGACCGATTCCTGGCGTACGTCCAACGCTTCGACATCGTCCCTCAGCCCACTGGCAGCCGTGACTCATCGACCGGCATGCACGTCCTCAAGAGATCTATCCGATTGGGGGGACAGCGCTTAGGTGATATCATCCCGCTCACTCAGATACGAGCGTATGCAAACATCATTCCACGCTTCGGGGACAGTGCTGATCCCCGCTTGACATCGTTCAACGCCATAGAGCACTCGCGCGAATTCTTCCTCAACAGCTATTTTGATAAGAATACATTTTTCCCCTTTTCCCTTTAGCCACGTGTCTGTCTTTGACTCTTATTCTTTATTCCGGAGACTGGTCCGTGCGTCACCGCGGAGTAGGTGGCGTCGTAACGTGGCTTCTTAACGTGGCTTCTTTGATGGGGATTGTACTATAGTCGCGCGGTTGCTCGCACGGTTGCTATGCTAGTTATTCCTTTGTAGTGCTCCGCCAAGTGGCATGGCAGACAGCCTGCCAGTGATTCGCAAATCTCGTACGATACATGCAGTTTACAAACTTGGCTCATTCCCAGTCCCCCAGAACGGCCGTACAGTCCACACCATGGACAAAATTACAACTCAGGAACTCCGTGGAGCTATATGTCAAGACACTGTTGACTCATCACGGGGCCGCGCATTAGGTACTGTTTCGCTCAGAATTGTGTCGAATATCGAATCAATGATTAATCATATTGTCGTGCACTAGGTTATCTGCTCGACACCATTTTTTCCGATTTTTCCACTACGCTTCCCTCCATTGAATCGTTAACGGTTCCTCGAGAAACCATCGAAAAGGTCAACCCCGCCATTCTTGACCTCTACCCGAACGACACCCACATTCCCCTATACAACACATCGGACCAATGCTGGAATTGGCCATTGCCCACTCCGGGGGACGCTGCTCTGGAACAGACTGTGAAAGCTGCGGCGGGCGGCAGGCTGGAGGGCGGGTGGCAAGAAAACGTGGTTGCCTCGTTTTTTAATGCTATTAGCGCTGCCTTGGAACCCAGTATGCAGACGGCGACCGACCAGGAGAGCCAGAAGAAGAAGCCACATCGGCATTGGTTGGCTAAACACAGCAACCGTCGAATGCCTGGCAACGAAAACGGCGCGGGCAACTTCGATCGTCACCCCGATCTCATACTTCTGGAGTCAGCGGAGTATGCCACCGAGTCGATTTCGTGGGTCAGTCCCGTCGTCTTGGCCGAATACACCTCCGAGACCTGGAAGCCGACTATGCGCCTCACCAAAACCCTTCACACGAAGTCTTATCTCACATTCCTCGACCAACCGTGGCGACGGTACGTCTTGTGTATATCCATATGCAAACGCGATTTCCGCGTACACTTCTACGATCGATCTGGAGTCTGTCTAAGTCCCCCATTCGACATATCCCAATGCCCTACCCAGTTCGTCACCATCCTTGCCGCCATCACCTTCGGTCCTCGGATCTGTGTCGGCTTCGACCAGACTATCACCGTGACTCTCTCTCGCCCCCTTCGCACCACACGCCGCAAAGTCGCTCAGCTACCCTCCAAAATTCCAGCCACCATCCTCGAGGATGGGGAGGATGACACAAGCAAGACGATTTTCCATCGGGCAGTCGCACCCGGGAGCATTTCGCGAATCGAAGAAAGCAAGCCCCTGGAGGCTGTGCCTCCGCGACTTGGGCGGATCAGGGTGAATGCCCATTGGTACGAAATAATCGACGTATTATTTTTGCCTCCCGGCTTCTTGGGTAGAGGAACCATTATTTACCTCGCTCGCCATGACGGTCAGACGTGCGTCATCAAAGACCATTGGGTCGAAAACGCGGGAAACGAAGCCAAGATGATGAAATACGTGAAGGGAATCCCCGGCGTGCCGGAGGTAGTAGAACATTGGCAGGTGGAGGTCGTTGACAGCATTGTCGATACGACATCACGCTACCGCCCCGAATGGCACCAGAAGCATATGATAGGGAAGAGGACTCATGCCCGCATTGTTATGAGCCCTTGCGGACGGGCGTTGACACAATTCAAGTCGAAAAACGAGCTGATTCGATGTATCCGGGACGTCCTCCAGGGTGAGTGACAGGTATTGATCACTTCGGTATGGCACAACTGACCCGAATTTCCTTTTAGTCCAATCTCACGCAGTCGAAAAGGGTATCCTCCATCGGGACACAAGTCCTTTCAACGTCTTAATCCAAGATCTTCCGAATGGTTCTCGCGGGATGCTCATAGACTGGGAGTTCGCGGTATTCATCAACGTCGCCGAAATATATAGTGTAGGCGGCACGGTGAGTTTCCTTCCCTTGTTTTTTTTTGTTCTTGCTCAAGCTGTTGTAGGGTACAGTTCCCTTCCTTTCAAGGTCTTTATTGGATCAAATCTCTAAAGGGTTGAAGGATCGGAGCTCGAAGAACGAACCGACTGTCCATGAAGAGGGTCGTACCGCGACCATCGCTGGAGACCTCGACGACGATTTCACAATTCACCATCGGCCCGAAGATGACATAGAGTCTCTCTTCTATGTGCTGTTCTGGGTCATGATCCTATACACCGGCCCTGGGGGTCAAGAACGCGAGCCTTTTGACTTTGAATCGTCGATCCTTTCGCAGTGGACCGAGAGTTCGATCTCCAACCTCGACGCGGCAAAAGATTCGAAGAACACGCTGATGTTAGCACATCCCGACAAACTTGAACTCGCCAGTTACGTTTCCCCTTACTTCCGTGATCTTATACCTCTGCTCGAAGACTGGCGTGAGCTTTTCCGCGCAGCTGAGTACCATGGTCGCCCGGTGGAGGCCACAGAGTGCTTGGCAGTCCTCGATTCACACATTCAACGCATTCCGTACGAAGATGATGTCGAATCCACCCGGTTTGCTCGGGAGGAGAAGATCAAGTCGCTCAAGGGTTCGGTACTAAACGATCCCCACCCAAATCACAACGGTACCAAGAAGCGCGAACGAGAGACCCGCAGCATGGGTGATACCCCTCTACCAGCTAAACGCCCGAAAGATGCTGAGTAAATACTACGATTCACGATTTTTCTACTTGCATACCTTTGTACGCTGCGGTTCAACTCCGTTGTATTACTACAGGGCTACGTAATTTATGTAAAGTAACGAGTTACGTCTTTGCACTTTAAATTGGCGCAAGCTATATATAAGTCGACCGTGGCTACGTCCGCTTCAAGTTGTTATTTTACCCTTCAAATCCTTCGGTGTTCTCAATGCCGAGTGGGAAGGAGAAACGGCACAGTGGGGCCGACTTCGATGAACCCTCTCGTGCGAAGAAAGTGAAGCATGGTACGCACCAGTTGACGACCATTGATGCTTCTGAAGAGCGTCGTCCTTCGAGAGCTGGTGCAGGCTCGGGGGGACGAATTGCTCAATTGGAGCGGATTGGGGCTGTGATACAAGCTCCTCGAGCGCGCAAGTCACGCACGACGCTGCCCGACGACTTACAGCCAAACGCTCTCGCGCCTACCAAACCCGCCGGTAGACAGAAGGCAAAGGTAGTTCAATTGAGCGGTCATGTTCTGCTACTAATCCATTGACCAGAACAATTCAAGCTTTCACCGTCCGACTTCCACTCAACAGACGGTCGGATTCGATACAAGTCAACAAGAACAGGTTGCGTTGCTTCGCTATATAAGATCTTTGTATCCTACATTTATCATACATTTTAGCTGGACCCGGCGGTCGTGCCGCATTACTTCGAGAGACCCAAGAACGGTAGATTCGGGTTCCACGCTGGCCTTCAAGCATTAAGCCACAGAAACGCGGCTGAGCAGCCCACCAAGGAACGTCAGATCGTCGCGCAACGCCTCAACGAACGACAGGTCGAAAGAAGTCCCGTAATAAAGCATCCCATCTCTGCCACCTCATCAAGTGTCACCAACCCTTCCAGGCAACTTCCTCGCCCATTTCTTGCTTCTCAGCCACGTTATCGTGTGACAAGCGGTTCTGCATTCGTCAAGGGAAACAAAGAAGACTCGAGCACCACCAGTGACGAAGCGGGGGACGAGGGATCCGGCAATGAGGGCGGCGAAGAAGGATGTAGAGATGAGAATGATTCGGAGAGAGATGACGAGCATCGCACTCGGCGCAATCCTGGTTTGTGGTATCAATACATGATCGATTTTTTTTAACGTCCATTTGCAGGTTTTCGTTCTGAAACACAGTACAAGCCTGCACCAGTCCATCATACGTCTTTGCCACCTGATCACGAGTTCCAATTTTCCCGGGATGAAGACGACGACCTTGGTGCTGCTTTCCTGCACGATCCTGCTGTTCGTCCACGCGTACGTCTCCCTTTTATATGTACTATACTCTCGCTAATGTGCCCAGATCGACACTAATGAGAATGGCGATCCCCTTTCGTCTGATCATGAAGAGGTACGTTCGAACAGATATATCTATTCATTTGTTCACGCATAGCATCCCATAAACCAGAGTCAAGCAGTCGACGTCCTGGAATGCCACCACAAGAGAAACGGTCGACCACGTGCCCCCGACCCTGCGGCATTCGTTATCGCTCCCGCTGGTCCGATCGCTGGCCACATCGCTGGCCCTGTTCCTACCTCCGTCCCCGGAGATCCTCCTGTCGTTGCTGCTGTCACAGGCACTGCGGCTGCCACTGCTGCACCCGCGAGCCGTCGTCGTCGAGCACAAGACGAACCACGGCCTCCAACTCAAATCGGCCACTACACACCCATGTGGAAAGATTGCTTGGAAGAAGCGAAGGTGGAGTGCAGAGCTGTCCATGCTCTCTCCAACCCTTGGCCGAAGCTACTGGATCTCGAGAAGTCAATCATGGAAAGTCTCGCCACGGTTGTTGCACAGAGGACTCAACGCGGCATTCGCTTTGAACCCGGTACGCAGCGGTGTAAATTGTGTGATTTTTCTAAAATTTCTTGTAGGATTTTGGCCCGACAAAAAGTTGGATATGGCAAAGCTGGTAACTACCTTTTCCTCTCTCCACCACGGAACTCACCTTCGTTGCAGCTCTACGAGGACATGTCGACGTGGCGATCGGAAATGAAGAAAACCGCCGTTTCGGTCATTCCATTGTACTACCCTCTAGCGGCTGCTCCCGGAGTTGCGTGTCCCGATCCTGCAGTGTTTGCTGAGAACGCGGCCATCGAGCTTCTGTCGCAATCCATGTACCTCCGAGATGGGCGCGACGAAAATGTGAGTCGTTATCTCCCTAGTTACAGTTACCTGACCGTCGAGCAGGGTAGAACAAAGAATTTTGCTCACCCCGCACTCAAAGCTGCAGTCGTGAAATTTTTCTATACCGGTTCGTATCGAATTGCTAATCGACGACCCGATGTGTTCCGTGCGCGCGTTCCAAATTCGTGTATCGCCGCTATGGCTGCTGCGGTGGGTGTGGTTATCACCTTCTTCTTTTGTTATCTCCACGTTGGTCTCACCCGCACCTTTCTTTGTTACAGTTCAATTGCGTGCTTGATGGGTACTCGAAGGCCGGCTCGGGGACAAGCTTACCCAAATTTTCGGCAAAATCTTATGCATCAATCTATCACGGGATGTTGAGCCTTGTCGAAAATACACTCGCGGATGATTATCATGGTCCCCGTCTCCATGACCAACTTGGTGGGTGGGCACACGAGGGTTGGTAGGTAATTTTTGCTATGCCCGAGCTGATTGCATTACTGACCAATGATGACAGGGCGGCTTTGCAAAAGATTGATCAGTCCGTTCAACGGCACGATCATCTACAGGTAGCCCTAGACTAATTGTAGTTACTTTTGTTCCTGTACCTGAAATTGAAATTGATGTCGGTGATGAGTACATCTTTGTTCCTGTACCTAAATATGGTGTTTATCTCCTTTTATCCTCATTCCAAAATGGAGTGTGTGACATCATGTCCCCTGGTGAGCTGGGAGAACCGGACATTACTCTCCAGAGAAGGGTACAACTGGATATTACTCCACAGGGAAGAGTATAACTGGACATGGTTCTAAGGGAAGAGTCATACTGGACAAGTGTATCCAGAAAGGACCAGCCTGGAATAGCTTGTGCTCTGTCTAGGACTGTCCAGGACTGTCCAGATCAAAGTGGTTTGCTGATGCGACGGCTGAAGGTCGAGGGCTTGTCTCGCGAGGATGATGGCCTCATTGAGGTCCGTCATGTCTCCAAGTTGGTGGTAACGAGTGGAGAGATAGGATGCAACATTTCCCAACGACGTTGATCGATGAGGGTGCCCTGACGGGCGAAGGTCGAGGGCTTGTCTCCCGAGGATGATGGCCTCGTTGAGGTCCGTCATGCCATCTCCCAGCTGGTCGAAACGAGTGAAGAGATAGTTTGCAACATTGTTCAATGACGTTGATCGTTCCGGGTGCCCTGATGGGCAAAGGTCGAGGCATTGTCTCGCGAGGATGATGGCCTCATTGAGGTCCGTCGCGTCTCCGAGCTGGTTGTAACGACTGCGGAGATAGTTTGCGACGTTGTTCAACGACCTTGATCGGTGCGGGTACCCTGACGGGCAAAGGTCAAGGGCTGTGTGCCGAGGATGATGGCCTCATTGAGGTCCGTCATGTCTCCAAGCTGGTCGAAACGAGTGGAGAGATAGTTTGCGACGTTGTTTAATGAAGTTGATCGATGCGGGTGCCCTGACGGGCAAAGCTCGAGGGCTTGTCTTGCGAAGATGATGGCCTCATTGAGGTCCGTCATGTCTCCAAGCTGGTCGTAACGAGTGCAAAGATAGAATGCGACGTTGTTCAACGACGTTGATCGATGCGGGTGTCCTGACGGCTGAAGGTCGAGGGCTTGTCTCGCGAGGATGATGGCCTCATCGAGGTCCGTCATGTCTCCAAGCTGCTCGTAACGAGTGCAAAGATAGGATGCGACGTTGTTCAGCGACGTTGATTGATCCGGGTGCCCTGACGGGCAAAGGTCGAGGGCTTGTCTCGCAAGGATGAGGGCCTCATTGAGGTCCGTCATGTCTCCAAGCTGGTCGAAACGAGTGGAGAGATAGTTTGCGACGTTGTTTAATGAAGTTGATCGATCCGGGTGCCC
>JBBPOJ010001279.1:0-14902 GCA_038091395.1 Leccinum rimulosum | reverse complement strand
AACGGAAGGGTTGGTGTGTGAGTAACGCAGGCCTCGTCACAATAACGTAAATGATGCTAGTTTGTTTGGAATCGCACAACATGCCTTGCGCTGCTGTGTTGAGATGATAAACACAATATTTCGATCGGGTAGCAGGCCTTTCCCAATCTTTCTTCTCGACACGACAGGCTCAATGCGCAGATTTGATGGCCAAGACATGCCCGCCTCAGTCTGTCTCTCCAGCATGAGCGCCTTTTCTAGCTTTTACGTCAGCGGAGAGCCTTGTCACACAACAACGTCACGTATCTCGAAGCGGCACAGGGAGCTACTGTATCCAGTACCAGCACGAAACAAGTATTCAAAAGGCAAAGAACTCCCGCGCAGGCCAAGGGACAGCAGCAGCACGAATCAGAGTCTGTTTCAGACGTGAGTATGTAGTACAAGTCACTGATTACATTGTCTCTGAGCTCACGATTAGTTTACTTCCACCAGTCCAACGCGGATGAGACAATCATTCAATTAGTATCCGCCATGGTGAAAACCATACTACGGAACGCTTTAAACAACTAACGTTCTGTACTTTTTATCTTCTTCCCCGTTTCTTCACCCGCCTTGTGTTTATTGTCTTCATTCCTCTGCTTCATCTTTCCATTGTGTCAGAAGTCGCATTCACTATCTATCTATTTGGTAAAGGGCTACCTTGGTTGTTTGGGTTTCGTCATCCCGATTTTCTTTTCCTTTTATGTGAGAGGAATGAGATGACAACAAAAACTATGATGAAAGGTATATACGTACATACAGGAACAACGTCAGTCAGGCTACATATGGATCGTAAGCAACAGAATCCTACACATCTCCCCCGTCCTGCTGCAATTACGATATCTCTACGATCCCGACGCGGATTTCCCTGGCAGAGCTGATGCGGCGTTCAAGCCCTGGCAAGACGATCTCGTGCTCACCAGCGACCCGCTTGTACTCCCCATGGGATTGTTGCTCCAGCAAAAGAGCATGGAACGGCTGTTGAAGACGGACGACGAGCTGCAATGCGCGGGTATACTCGTCCATCGTGGCAAGGAGCGGCCACAGTGGATGCAACTCGAGAGTGAGAATTCGCTTCGGCCTGCGAACCAGACCACGAGTCCGACTCATCGCCGCTATCCGATGTGCTTCCCCAACCGACCTCGTCGAGTGGACCACGCAAGTTGCGAATCCAGGGATGGACGAAAAACAACTTGCGCGGCTCTGCCAATGAAACTTTGTCCGACGTCCGAAATTCTACATGGCCGATCCCGGACACCCGAGCACCGAAACACTTTCTTTCACCGATCTCGGCATCAGGCTTCTCAACGAGCTTCTTGACTGGGAACAAGATGCACAAGAGGGATAGTGTCCGGTCGGCAAATCGTGCTAATGGCAGGCGCATGACTCGGTCATAGAGAGTCATTGCCTCTGTCTGAGACATCGAACCGTTTAATATTAATGCAGAGATGCGCCCATCCATTTCGGCATCTTCACTGATAGCGAGCGAAGCTTTGGGGGGTTGAGGATGAAAGGAAAGGGAGGCTGGGAGACAGCTGTTGTACAATGAAGACTGTCCCGTCCAGCCAAGCATTGTTGCCTCGCCCGAACGAGCCATCAGCTCCTCAAACAGTTAGCACAATGCTGCTTCTCCTCCTTCTCCGCAGTGACACTTGAGAATCATTTGTTTCATCGTATCAGCTGCGTCATCATAGCGCTCCAAAGCATGCAGCGCGGCATGCCTTCTTCCGTGTCCCCAGGGACCCTGGGGGTTTGCCTCGATTGCCTGAGTGGTTGAAATTCAGTGTCGTCACATAAGAAAGATGGAATACACATAGTCATTACATCATCGGCATCTTTCAATGAATCCTCCCACAACATCATTGCTGCGCGAACTTTGCTTCGGCGAAGACTCTTGCTGGTGTGGCCAGTACGAGCCACATCATTCGAAGGGTGTTGACGGCGATGACCGGTGACCGTTCAAGTTGCCCGGCGATATTTTTGGTTCTCCCGAAAAAATCACGCTCATGTTTCAAGTTCAACAGACGCAGTTGGCGACCGCGCAACGGTCGAGCTAACTCGAGTGCACACACCATCGATGGCTGCGTTAACGCCTCCCCAAACACCGCCCACTGCTTGGAAACATACCGTCGAGGACGTCAACAGGCTCATCACCACAGCATTAGAGAAGAAGAGGAAAGTCGCTGATGATATTGTCAAGTTGCCCGAGAACGAGCTCGGTTTCGATAACGTGAGTATTGTATTCCTCCTCCGCTCACAAATAAGTCATCCTCGCATTCTTTTTCAGGTATTTGTGAGTTTCATATTGCTAGGACCACACATTCGAACGTGTTCTCAACCCCTTCTGCATATACACAGTCTGCACTCGCCATCGCCGAAGCTGAGCTCAAGTGCATCTCAGAATCGCTCGCTTTTTACAAGGACGTCTCGACAGACAAGGAGCTACGCGATGCTTCCACCACGGTCGATGAGCGTTCACGCAAGTTCGCCAACGAAGAGTCGATGAGAGAGGACCTATACAAATTGATGGCGACGGCCGAGGCAAACTTGTGCAAGATGGGCGCCTGGGAGGAGCTGACCGACGAACAGAAGCGACTCGTCGAGAAGATGTTACTCGACTGCAAGCGAGCTGGTCTGGCGCTCGAGAAGAAGGAAGACAGGGAGAAGCTAAAGGTTCTCAAGGATCAACTTTCAGAAGCATGTTCGAAGTTTAGAGTCGGTGACTGCGCTTTACTCCGTGTTGGTGATGCTAACGTATATATTACAGAAAAACTTCAACGAGGAAAATGTGAGTCAACGCTTCGATCAGAAATATGGATGGAATCGTCATCTTGTAGGGCCGCATCAGCTTCACGCGCGAGCAACTGGACGGTGTTCCGGAGGACGTGATCTCTGGGTATGCACAGCGATCAGAAGGTGACAGAGTACTGTACGATGTCACATTCAAGACTCCGGACATCTGGCCGCTCGTGAGTTGTGTATTATCATGGAAAGTGTCTAGCTCTAATCGCGGGATGAAGTTTGATCACGCGAACATTCCTTCGACGCGCAGGGATGCATACAGAGCCTACGACGGCCGATTGGCAACCAATACCGAACTCTTGAGCACCTTGCTCTCTCTCCGAAGGCAGATCGCTGCGGCCTTACAGTATAATTCATGGGCGGATTATGCTACCTAAGTGAAAATCTCAAAAAATGCTGCCAATGTCAAAGAGGCAAGCAAATTTGTTCACCGTCTCTCTCTGTTGCATGATCTAGATCCGGATGTACATAGTTTTTGGATGAACTCAGGAGATATCTCGACCCCGTTGGAAAGAAAGAACTAGAGGCAATCGTTGCGCTGAAAAACGAAGATTATAAGAAGCGGGGCTTGCCAATCGACGACCACCTTTGGTATTGGGACAGCAGGTACGGTTAAGCCAGATATATGCAGCATACGTCTAGTTGATAACATGGGTCTCGTTCGCTAGATATCATAACAGCCTATGTTCGGAGCGCAATTTAAGCCTGGATGGCTCTCTTGTCAAGGAATACTTCCCTGTTTCGTTTGTCGTCCCTGCCATTCTTGAGATATACCAAACTCTTCTTGGAATCAAGATCAGCGACGAGGCGAAGGACGTCTGGCATCCTGGTGAGCTATCACCATACCTCTTCATCATATATGTGTTCAATGTCCATGCAGATGTACAACAGTTCGCGGTCTGGGAAAAAGAGGCGCAGAATGTGTCAGATTTCGTCGGGCACTGATATCTTGACCTTTTCCCTCGCGGTAAGCTAGAGTTACATTGCGCAGTGTCACATTTCCTTACCGTGTTTCGCCTCCGATCGTATAGAGGCTGAATTCCCTCATGCCGGCTACGAGCTTCCTCACGGGAAACGGCATTATCCTGTGGCAGCCATAGTCGCTAGCCTTGCGAGGCCGACACCGGAGCGGCCAGCACTCATGGGCCACTTTGATGTGACGATACTCTTCCATGAGATGGGTCATCTCTTCCATGAATTGTTGAGCAGGGCACAGTATTCGCGATTCCACGGAACAACTATTGCACTTGATTTTGCGGAGGCGCCATCCCAGATGCTTGAGAATTGGTTGAGTATGGACCTATTCCCTAGGGTGCGGTGACTGACTTGGGGTGATCGCATTATAGGTGCTGGGAACCCGAGGTACTGAAGAAGATGTCAAGCCATTGCAAGACGCACGACCCTCTCCCGGATGACCTCATTGCCAAGATTGTCAAGAGGTTAGCAACTCTTTCTCGAATGTAACGCGTGTAGATCTATAAACTCATTCATACAGTCGCTACGTCAATTCTGGGTTGTTCTACCTGCGCCAGCTGGTTTTTTCCACGTTTGATCTGGTAGTACACGACAACAGTTTGGACCTAAACACAGACTATACCAAGTTGTTGAACGAGTTGAGAGAGCAGATCGCGTACCTCCGTCGTGGGGACCAGCCTGGGCAGGGTGCATTTGGCCACATCGCTGGCGAATACGACGTTGGGTACTACGGGTATGTTCGCCTGAATCTGACTTGAGTGAAAAAGAAACAACCTGACAGTTGCGTATTGCAGATATGCCTACTCGCTCGCTCGTTTTCGCTGAAGACATGTATTCGACTGTGTTCAAGAAGGCACCACTCGATCCCAAGTTGGGAAAGCTTTATCGCGACAAGATTCTCCTTCCTGGTGGGAGCCGGGACGCAATGGATCTGCTCAAGGTGTGTCAGATGCCTTGCTAGAACGTATGCGCCGAATGTCTGACTGGACCTGGTTTGCAACAGGATTTCCTGGGGCGCGAACCGAACCCAAAAGCATTTGTCAACGAAATCGAGCGGTCCAGACGATCTGAGTGAGTTGGAATGGGTAAGGGTTGTTATTTCGTGGCGCGTGTACGATTTGTCATGTATAATCCCTCCCCATGATGAAATGCGTGAATGCTGGTTTCCCGAAGAACGTTGGATGCGGTGCACTCCTGCCTGTCTTGCTAAACCGAGTGCTCACCGAGTCGCTATAACTTAAAGACGGATTATGGTATATTACTAGTACGCAAGCGACCTAGGGATACATATATAGATAGTGAATCGCGATGCTACAACTCAAAGCATCTGTTGTGAGCCGATAAATATAAATATTTTGACACATCACAGCGCCGAGAGAAAAGGTAGAGAACAAAGAAATGCAAAAATTCATCAGACCAGCTCCCCTAGCCTCGTCAGAAGAGACGATTTCTCTAGCAGTAATCCTTCGTCATCAGTCTCCTCGAGAGTTGGTATGTTCTGCAAAATTAGCTGAGTTCGGACACCAGGGGTAAGAGCCAACAGCGATCACATACCGACACAAAGTCCAGATCAGCGATGGGAGTCTGTTGGAAATGAACGCGTGTCCGTACAGATTCACAGCTAGGGATAATAACAGGGGTACTTACCACCTTCGTTTTATACCACAGTTTATAACCAACAAACAGACTGAAAGATACGGGCAAACTGATGTCTGTAACAGGCACATCATCTCAGGTCGTTTCTACACAATTCCAGATGAAAGTATAGACTCACATGATGCAACAAATTTCGCAGTATTCCAATCCCAGAATACGGAAATACCGCTTACGAGCATGTAGAAGATCATCCTGCGAGCATTGATTTTACAATACAAAACTGGATAGATAACGAGCGGCATACCAGAACATCGCCCACATGGAGGCATAGGGCTGCAAAGGCGACCTCCAATGCCACGAGGAACGATCCCTTGTGCTTTCAGGCCATAGTCTGCATGCATGGTTGTGGTTATGTTTCTTGGTGAGGACTTTGCAATTTACAGAAACGTAGGTACGTCATGTTGAGTATGAACCAACTGTGATATGAAAACATGAATAGTTGATACGACGAAGCATCCAAATAAACCTTACCCAATGAATCCGCACATGGCGGCTGAAAGAATGTCAGTGAGTAATATATTGCTCGATTTTAGGTTTGTCCAGTACCCACCCAGACTAACAAACCAACTACACACGAAAGTCAGTTAAAATACGTTCATGGAGAGGAATATTGCGTACTTGAATACTGTCCCGGATGCTTCGGACACGTTCATGAATGCCAAAAATGAAAACAGCCACTATTCAAAGAAACTGCGATTGATTATACACACCGAAGAAAGGACTGCCACCCAGGGTAGACCATCCTTTGTACAGGTTGTGAAGATTTTGGGTGCCTTTTCCTGCACCGCCAGTCCATAAAGGATGCGGGATCCAGAAAACACACATGTGTTTGCGGCAGAGAAAACGCACAAAATCAAGACGGCATTAACAATGGAAGGGAGAACTGTATGCGAAAGGCAAGCATAAGCAGTCTACCATTGATTGAGTCCCAGAGAGCATGAACCTTTGACGCCTGCTCGTCGAAATGCAATCACAAAAGGAGACTGGCCAGCAGAAAACCCAGATCTAAAAGAACTGTCAAATGGGAGGCAGACGGAGAAGGCAGCTAATTACTGGAATAATGCTGGATCATTCGACGGAACGAGCATTCCAACCACTAGCACCGAAAGAATCTAGAAATAACTAAGATCGAGAAAACTGGAAACATATGAAATACTACTTACGAAAAAGAATATCAGTCGGAAGATCACCGTCTTCATTGCCTTGATGATATTTGTTCTGGGCCGTTGTGTTTCGGCGGCAGCGCTGTGTATGCATGGTATTACAGACCCGGTCAAGCGATACACAGCTGAGCACCTACATAGCTATCAATTCAATACCGCTGACGGAGAACCCGGCAGGCGCAATTGCAACAAGCAAACCGATGAAACGACCTTTAGCACCGGGTTCTAATACTATGTGAACATGTCAAGATCTTGTTGGCATTGTGCAGAAAACGACGGATCAAACATACAAGAAACCATGGGTCCCGGATTTTTCCAGTACTGTTAAGGTTGTTAGCAAAACCATTGTTAGCACCGTAAGCAAGTCACCTGGAAGCCAATCCTTGAGATGCGAGGTGAATAATATTCAGAAAATGAGTGAGGAAACTCACCTTTGATGATTAGGGCCTCCTCCCAGGCTGATCACGAGCCCTCCGATTATCTTCACTTCATATGAGTAAAAAGAGTATGAACAAGAAAGGGATCCAGTGACTTGCCAGACCGACCACAAGAATAACTACAAAACCGTCGTAAGCAACAGTACTCCGAAAATCGGTCAGTACATACTTCTCAGCGCCGAAAAGAAGATCTCCGCTGAGGATGATGAGCGCGACTCTTAAAGAGAAACATTTGAGAACAACTCACAATTTCCGAACCATCTGATAGATTAAGTGAGGACGGGCCCACATGATAAACAGGGCAGAAAACCTACCGGACACCAAATAGGTTGATCAGAAGGAGCGCTACGATGATTGCCGAGATGTAGATTGCGGTATGATCAGGCTACATGAACGTCAAGGTGATGTGTAGATGGTCACGGTGTAACTGACGTTTGTATCCCAGAACGTGACTATCGAAGCGAAAGCACTGATTTCAAGCGGTATAGCAGTTCCAGCATACTGGAATAGAACTTAATGATGAAGCAACAAAACAACTGTGAGACTCACATAGAAATAGTTCTGAAAATATTGCGAAGTATAAGTAAGAAAAAAGACCAAACACTCTGATCACGAACCCATCCGAGCTAAGTTCACATTAGCGAGACCATCACATATGTAATGCTGTACTCACCGCAAAACCCATAGCAGGGTCTAGCCATCGTGCAACTGCATGTGGTTGGTTAAGTGTAACGTAGTATCAGATCCTCAGAGTGAACTTGCCAAAGAGCAATAACGATCCAGATATGGGCGCAAACGCTGTCATCTCCCCGATTGATATCATAGTCCTGGATCAGGTTATGCAAGAGCAACAAACGAGGAATGGGCAGAGCATACGCATAAATGACAGTGCAGACATGGGTATAAACTAAGAGTGAACCCAAAGGGCCACAGTCCCCGAGGATCTGTCCGAGACCAAGGAAAAGGCCGGTGCCGATAGTCCCAGCGAGCTTGTGTCGCAATCAGCACACATTACTACGTGGTACCAGATCAACCTACTGCAATCCTGTTCAGGTGACATCAGTGTGTTGACTTGGAACACGATAAATAAATGATTCATTACATTTGGATGTGTTGCCTTCCGAGCTGGCGTTTGACATGGTCCAGATTTTTACTGTACACGAAATCACCGGGAGCTGCTGACTCGGAAACCCCCGGTTTTTCCCGGACGGACGGTGCAGAGGAATTTAAACCGGTAGTAGGACCGGACATAGTGATCGTGAAAGGAAGGGATTGGAATACGATTGGCTTCAAAGGCCATCAGGTTTTTTATATATCGCGTTGCCTCGATCCGGGCTACGCCCTATTCGGATGACATTGATATTGGCGGTGTCCTATCTGTGTGCCGTTCTTTGAAACTATCACGGAATGGGTCGGCGAATTGAAACGGCTAATTCGGAAACATAGGCCTGGTGGGAGCGTCGCTTGCGCCAGGCAGAACCTTGTGATTCCAGTCTGTTTGCCGGTCCTGCTTCATAGAAAACCAGCTGAAATGAAGGACCGAAGTTCAAGCGATCGTGGTACCCTTGAAGTACTAGTACTGCCACAGCGCTGTGCGTGTGTCTGAGTTTGAATTAGTTCATGTTCTGGTACTACGTGGTCACCAAAGTGTAAGTCCAACTTTCACGCTTTACCCGCTTCATTCCCGCCTCCTTCTTGATGAACAAAAAATCATATTCAAGCTCAACAGTCTTATGAACCACATGTTCAACTGCTGACTTATACTTCTTCAATTCTGATTCGTCCATTTTGCCGTTTTCCCCCCGAAATTATATTGACCCCACTTGTATCACAGCCCGAATCATAGCATTTCCTCGCTTCCTAAGGCGTAACTTCGGAGGGAGCTTCCACCTGTTTGACAGGCAGCCTCGTGTTGTTATTGGCGTGAATGTCGGACGACTACTCACACTTACTACTGAATACATATATGTTTCGTTCCCTGTTTCGTTCCTGTTGTCGACTGCGTGGTGTTTCTCTTTCAATCACGTCCCGCACTTGCGTAGTGCCGGCTAGTCTGGTGCCTCATAGACAGTCTGGTCACCAGACCAAGTGCCGGCGACCTCCTTCGTCTCCGCCTGCCTGACCCAAAGCATTTAAAGCACCGCATTATTTCATTCGTTGGAGTCGCTAAAATTGTTGCGCCGCTCTGCAATTGATCTATCAATGGGACTATGATTTGTCCCTCGTGATTTCTTGTCGCTGTGCTGGGCGGGCGGTCCCCCGATCGACGTTCCTTCCGCACGTGTCAAACTGTGATCCGGCACGTAAGGTAGTGATAGTAAGAGATAGGCTGTGATGGGAAAGTCACCCGGTCCGAGTCCCTGCAGGGTGTTGCAGTGTACGTTTGTAGTAAAAAAAGCAAGATGAAAAGGAAAACATGTAGGAAAAGGTCACATCCAGAAAGCAGGAGGTAAGCAAGTACGGAAGTCGAGCCAGCCTGAGCGAAAATCATCGATGTCGATTTATGAAAGAAACTTAGGAAACGCCAGAGCCACGAGATGCTGAACAGTGTTATCATAACGCTTCCGCAGCCCCATTAATATTGGAATCGTGAACCTTGCCATCCCGAAACAGATGCGCATACACGTCCCTCGCCACCTTTGGCGCATCGTCGTCCCTTATCGACCACATCGTCGCGATCACACCAGCGGCCAGATGAACTGATTGTGCCAGTAGCTTCCATTCACCTTGTACAGTCTGGTAGGGCAAGGGCAAAGCCTCCTTGACGATTAATGCAATGGTTGTCAAGGCAGCGAGCTGCTTCAGGAGCAAGAATCGTTCGAAACCCAGCTAGGACCATTTCAACAAGGAGCTTTTCTCATTTGGGAGCAAGATCATGGTTCCTTCGCACTTATTCATCGACGGAGCCAGTGTCAGCGTTCGCCAGCTGGTGAATTGTGCACCTGTGACCTCCGTCCCGAGAACTAGTAAGTTCCAGCTTTCGTCTGCAAGGGCGGAATGTTCGACATGAAGATCATCAGCTGGAGTGCGAAGCTGCAGGACTGATTCCAGAGAACGGAGCGGGCCATTCGGGAGTAGACGATGAAGGTGAAATGGCATTACATAATAAGAAACTCCTTCGAGTACAACCCCAGTGGCGGTTGCTGAGTCGAGCCCGAAGAGTGCCGCCAAATCAGTGAATCACACTCAATGTCGCCTGTCAGGAGTGCACTGCCATTCATGCGGTTAGCCTCGTCCACTCAGCTCTCCGGAATGCATAATGCTCTCCCAGGTTACTATCCGGATCCTCCAGGATAATTGTTCCACCATTTTTACTCCCCTACATGTCAGCTCCGCAGCGTACATTCCAAGGATGAAGCGGATGACGATGACTGTACAAGATCTCCGAGGGACTCTGCGTACACGACAAACAACGATCCGGGCCATCCTGAGGAGCCTGCAGAGCTCCCCGACGAGCCGTGGGGAGGAAGGCTATAGTGCAGGGGCCAAGGCAGTGGGACCGAGGATTAAGGTGGCATCCAGAGGACATGTACAGGGTACGGTGAATGACGATGAAAGGTGTTGACTAGACATTATAGATGAGCCACCTGACGTGGAGAGGCACAATGGTGAATAGAGGGAACACTCCAATGGGTCGAGACATGTCGATGATCGAGGGGCAGGTGCGAGCATGGGGACAAGCGATGGTCCATGATATGCCCCCCTCTCACCAAGCCAGACGCCCCAACCCCAATGCCCCAACGTGCGATAATGGTGTCGGTGCAATCTCGGCTACTCCCAAATGCTCTTGTCCCGCGTAACCCCCCACGCTCAGGCTACAACTCCCCCACCAAACCGCGCCACGAATCCTCCTCCTCGCACCATACATGCAAAACCCATCACATACGAAGCTTTCTATGATGCATCACCCCTCGGGCCTCGTATTCAAGTTCGTCACCAATCTACTCACCGCGGAACGTCCTCCTCCACTCCTAGTAACCTGCCCGGTTTTCCGCTTCGCAGAACGCGCATCTTAGTTTCCATTTTGACCTGTAGCCACCATTATGACAACGCATTCATCATTCCATCCCTCTCCCATTGGGGCGGAGCGGTGGTCGCACCGCGCCAGCCTAAAGGATCTTATACACAGAAGCATACCGGAAGTAGAGGCTGCACATGGGCGGAAGCAAGCGCCAAGAGCACAGCTTGGCGGTTCTGCGTGGGTAACAATGACGGTACAAGTTTCTTTCTGCTGCTCAGCGCTGATTGCCAACAAGAGACGCTTGAAGTAGACGAACGAGAGCGGTGAGCAAGTCGACAAGACATTCGATCGACGACATTAACGAGTCATACCAGCGACACCAGGGAGCAATGTCTATCAAAGGTGATAAGAACGAGACCATCCAAAGCAGAATATTGATGGAGACCCAGAAACGAGCGATGAAAATGGCGGACCCTCACCCCGTATCGTCACGGTTGACAAAAGGGACCCACATCTGATCAAACTCGATCATCCAGATGATGTGTTTTCGATCGCGTTTCTCGCTGGCGGGAAGGAGGTCGTGAGCGGCGGCAGAGAAATGAAGATTCGACGATGGCGAGTGGAAGATGGCATGGAGGTAGGGATAGCAATGGATGCTGGAAGTGCCGTGTACGATCTTGTCGTGTCACGAGACGGCAAGTGGGTCATGGCTGGGACGAGCAGTGGTCACGTTGTGGTGTGGAATTCGACAACCTTCGAAAAGGCGAATGACTTCAAAGCGCACGACGACGAGGTGACTGCGATGGACGTCTCAGTTGATGGGATGAAAATCGCGACTGGATCGGATGACAAAACGGTCGTTGTCTGGTCGTTTCCCATGGTGGAGCAACTGCTTGGCCCCTTGGAACACGATTCTTTCGTGACTGCGGTCAAGTTCTCTCCGGACGGAGAATTCATCGCAACTGCCACGCATGCACGCTCGTCTGTTCGGATCTATGACAGTCTCAATGGCACCCTCCTCGCGAACTTTCCAATCGAAGTCAACACGGCATTCAATCGAACCCTCGCCTGGACGGGCGATGGAAAGCAACTCTTTGCCTCGTGTCGCGATCACAAGATTCACTGTCTCGACGTGTCCTCCAGGACGACGCTCTCGCAATATTGGTCTATTCATAGCAACAATCCATACTGCATTATACTAGCATGTGACGGCGCATGCGTGGCAGTCTCTGCCAACTCATCGGCCTCGTTCTGGGACACTACAACACATCAACAAATCGGACCTGTCATTGACTACCCCCATCTCGCCTCGTTCATGGCCATCTCGGAAAACTATGATATGGTGGTTGCGGGTGGGAAGACAATCACGCTCCGCAATCTGCAAGGTGTCCTGCCACCATCTTACCTCCAGCATGTGAGTATATGCATTCAAAGACCAGTGACCACCGTCCTGACATTCAATGTATAGAAAGAACTTGTCGAATCTCACTCGGATAGCATTATTGACTTACTGGAGGTACAGGTCCATTCCTATTCCTGTTCGAAACATCTCATCATAAGGCACAGGTCGAGCTCCCGCCCACAGCACTAACGGTTGACGATCAGTTCGACTACGACGAGGTTCGTGATCAATTCATTCCGACTTTACTTCCATGTTGACGCTGCAGAAGGCTCCCTCGCCGGTGTCGTCTGTTCATCATGAGGTCCAGGTGCCACCGCCTATCTCATCCCATTCCACATCGCAGCCCCCAGTCCACCTCATGATCTCCGCCCCAGAGATATATTCGGAAACCCCGGGGATACGTTCAGAGAAGCACCATGATAGTGCGCCACCCTCTCGATTCCTTCGGATTTTAGGAAGGTGGAAAAAGAGCATCAGAGAACCTGCAGTCCCTCAGCCTCGTCGCCTCGTCGGCATTCAATGTAGGTCAGCAGAGAATATAAATCCCTCGAACAGTGCATTTTCGACAATGGCGGAAGCTCGCAGTCAACCAGTGAGTGCTCCTTGGAAGGCGAATGAATGTGCTCTATCTAATCTATCATCTTAGCGAACGGTCAGAAGGATCGGGGAACGGGTAGTCAAGTTGTGCATTGGGCACACGGATACCATCGTTCATCTTTCCTTGCAGAAGAAGTCGAAAGCCAGACCTCGTGCTGGCGGAGACCACGATCGTAGTACTAGTACTGGAGGTCGTCCTCTGGATGCACAGCCGTCGAGCAGTGTAAGTCTTCCGTCAGTATTTGATCACATCGCGACAGCTTATGTTCGACCAGGCACGACAGGCAACAGATGCAGATCAAACCTCGACTTGGAGGGTCGATTTGAGGGTGCGCGTACGTTCTTTGAACATGTGTTGCGAAGCTTACAGCAAGTATCAGCAACAACCTGGAAAGGCTACCCTTTCCATCACATTTCCTACATGGTTGTGCTGCTGCTCGTCAGGTACGAAAGAGGAATGATTCTAAGGCGCAATGCCTTTTATTTGCTTGTGTGCTCAATGAGTTTGTTTCGCCTTGCAGCGTTAACCCGTGTCCATCAATGCACCGAGGAATGTCCCTGAGGTGAAAAAACGTAATGTGTGACAGCTGCTGCTCACAGAGTGGGGACTACCGCATTCCTCCTGCTGCGACGTTCACCGACGATCCGCACCTTGGATCTGGCGCATTCTAGAGCAAAGTCTGAGATTGTCCGAAAAAGCACTTTGAGTTTGTGATTTTAATGGTTGCAGCCACTGGACACAGTGGTCTACGGTGAGTTACCTAGTCGTGTTTGAAGCAAGCGCTGCGAGCGCGCCGATGCTGTAACCTCCAATATTTGCTCCCGAGGAGCAGTATTAGTAACGCAAGACCAGGATTCCGTATTTGATCACATTCGTCCGCGGAGCATGTCTCGCCAAATTAGCTCAGCATCGGATCTATACTTAAGTACTTATCTCATTCTGTTGATCAGTCTGAAAGGGCAGTCGCGGCACGCCGCCCTCAATTCCGCGGGGATGTTGATGACGACGTGCAGCGAACGAGGGTTCGTGCCGGTATTGTCGTTCGCTTGCTCAGGATTAGCTAACCTGCCAGTGTGAAGCTGAACTTTATGTAACTTCAACTTCAAGCCGTACTAGAACAGCAAACGAGATGCGGTACGATGACATCGAGTGTCTCACCGTTCGTGAAAATTTCGCCAGCGCATTCGTGGGGCTGCCCTCGGCTGAGTCGGCTCACTATCACAGAGAGTGGTGTCTGTGTGAAAGTTTCTGGTCGACTTTATCTGGGAATTCCAGCGGCGATTCCGTATGGACCGGAGTTCGCCACAATCACGTTTGAGTCCTTTTTTTTGTTACATACAACTTGCTTCTATCTAAGTAAGTACTTAGTAGATGTAGGTCCTCAGTCTTCCACAGAATTCTGCACCATATATTACGTCCACCCAAGATGACTAGTCCAACTGGATTTAGTGGGCATAAGTAGTAGCGGTACTCGGGAAAAGGCGTAACCTAGATTCTAGGGCCGGACAACCTTGGAAATTTAAAGCTCTCGGCGATGCTAGAGGGTGGGAGAGTGCATTTAAGTAGGGTTCGTGGCGGTTATTTGTCTTTGACATTCAGAGCAGGGTGAGGCAGTGTCCAATCCTCCGAGTCGATTCCGCCATCTTCAAAGGGTGGCGAGCAGGATGGGTCCTCCGATCGCCGAGCCGACCAGGCCGTGACACGTGTGGGAAATTACAATGTGCAAAACGGAGAAGAGTTTTGGAGTCCCTGCAACGTTACATACTTGTATAAAACAAATTCCTTCCTTGAATCAAACTCGGACTCCACTTACTTAGTATCCCGGGGAGAGCACACAATAACTTCTTCCAATTTGCAGGTGCAATATTATCTCAGCCAATCGCAAAACGA
>JBBPOJ010001278.1:0-14909 GCA_038091395.1 Leccinum rimulosum | reverse complement strand
CACCCACAGAGCCGCCTGAACACGGAAGTTGAATGACCTCAAAATAGAGAAATAATCCGAGTGACCTACCAACTATGGCGGCTAGCTCCTTAGAACTGGAGATCGATGTGAGGTGAGTATACCAAGCACATCCGAATGAATCAACCACTTGGATGCTGACCTAATTTTGCTGCCCCCGGTCGAGGTTCCGCCGCTAGTACTTGTATTACCCGACGTGCTTCCGCCGCCTGTGCTCGTACTCGTAGGAACACCACCACCACCCGTACTGCCGCTGCCGACAGTCGTAGTAACAATACCACCAGCGGATGGTCCCGCAGTGGATGTAGGAGAGGTGCTTGTGATGCACGAACTGCTGGGGCCTCCGGAAACAACAAACTGGACACTACCACCAGTCCCGAGGCCACGTTGGTCTCCGACTACTACCAGGACAGTCGTGCCTGCGAGAAGGGCAGGCGTCCAGTTAAAGCCGACCCCCGCGTTGCCTGGCGCATTAGTGAGCGTGCCCACTGGTATCGAGAATGACTGTCCTCCAGGGATCACACCCTGAACGTTTACGTTGCTGGATGCGAGCAAGAATAGTGTCAATACTGTCCAGTATATGAAAAACAAGTGAAATCACCCTTGTACTGTAGAAGGATCCCACCACAGCAAGCTTGCACTACACTCGAGAAGTTGGTCTGGAACGAGGTTGTAAAAGAATTCGGGGTTGACAGACTGAGCTGGGTTGAAGCAACTCGAGTCTGTGCTGCTCGCCACGGTCAGAGCCCCGCTAGTACCACCCGTGCCAAAGCCTGAGCTATCGCTCACCTGAGGAGGAAGTGAGCACGATCGTAGACCAGGAGCTATTAATGAAGGAGCTGGGATGTGAGCGATGACTCACAACTGCGACAAACTGGGAGTTTGCTGGGTAATTAAGCGGTAAGCTGAGGGTGGTTGCAACTCCAGAAAATTGTTGTGATATGACTGTGCGGACTTCGACGTTATTCGCTAGTGGGGAAGTGCCATAAGGGACGATGAGGACACTGTAAGGCGGCACTCCTGAACCAGTGATTTGGAGGGAAAGGGTGGTACATTGTTGAGGATTGTTAGTGAAAGAAAAGGAGTAGGCGGAGACCAGAGAAGCGCGGAGGACGAAGGAAACGGCTATCATGCCAGAGACTGAAGGGAGACGGAACATCATTAATCTGCAGCGTATGTAGTTGAAGTTGGAGGGAGACGGCGTTTAATCGAGTATTCGCCTGCGCGTACGTGGAGGAGGGGATTCCAGGAGAGCCAGGGAGGCACGGAACCTTGGCCCATAGTACTTATCGATACAGCTGGTCTGCGTTCTGGATCGATTGCATAAGTGTAGGGCTTGGCTGTCAACGTAATGAAACACTGCCCATGATGGACGGTACTGGTTGAACTTGTGGAACGCCTGAGCGCTCGCGCCTGGCCATTAGTACTCACCGACAAATCGTGATTATACATACAATACAATCCGCGAGTACAACGCCGATTTCGATGCGCACTGATCTGATGAAGAACTGCACGAATATGTTGTACTTACAGTGTGACGGCTCGCTACACGCTAGCAGTCACTGGAGTCCAGCCTGAGTGGTTCAGTGCGCTTATGCGGCTGCCAGACCTCGCCGCCGCCACCGAAGTTCCTGAGTCAACTCGCCCCTGATATAATGGTGTAACTAGCAGTAAGAAAAGAGGAACACTTACGACCCGCCGCCACAATAGCTGTGCGAACCCTCCCGACACTGCCCGGGCCCCAAGTTGAAGAGGAAGTGGTGAGCCACGGAAACTCACCAAAAAGAAGATATGATTGATCTGATCCGATTTGTTTAAGCGCGGGACAGCCGCGCACTGGTAAACCAGATTTTAGCAGCATGATACTTAGATTTGGCAGCGATCATAAGTATCAAGCTACCAACCACATATGTTTTAATTTTGCTTTGACTGGAGTATGTTCCTGTACCCAAGTATTCGAGTTGTTTGCCCAAAAGCGGAGTTTCCATCCGCCATTGGTCCAAGGCACGGTCAGGTTCAAGCCACACTCGTATTACATACCTCTTCTTCTTCCCGCTCGCTTTGCCCGCCCACCTAACTGCCCTTTTTTTGCGGGAACATCACTATCACTATATCTATATCTTAGATTATTCTCTAATTCTCAGTCGATGGCATCCATGACCGACACACCTCCCAAGGCACCCCCCATCAAGTACAACGCCCACCTGGGAACTCGCTGGCAAAAGGAAAAGGCCGCCGCTGGCGCCGGTGCTTTTGATTTTCCAGAGGACCCAAAGTACATCGGCCAATGGGTCATTGGTGAATGTGTCGGCAAAGGTGCCAGCGGACGCGTTCGCATCGCAAAACATCGCCGCACAGGTCAACTCGCCGCTGTGAAGATCCTCCCGCTTCAACCCCTGATGAACTCACGCGCATCATTGGCAACCCACCTGGCGAAATCCGAGAAACAGCGTCTTGGAATCGACAGGGAGATCATCATGATGAAGCTCATGAACCATCCGAACATACTGCGCATATACGACGTTTTTGAAGGCGAGAACGAACTCTACCTCGTGCTGGAATATGTCGAAGGCGGGGAGCTGTTCGATCTCCTCGTCAATCGCGGTCGACTCTTGCCCGTCGACGCCCTCGCTTTTTTCAAACAAATCGTGTACGGACTCAACTATGCCCACACGTTCTCTATCATCCACCGCGACCTTAAACCCGAAAACATCTTGATACACACTCTCCACCCTCCCTTGATCAAACTGGCCGACTGGGGAATGGCCGCCTTCGCACCTCCTGCTCTCCAACTCGAAACGAGCTGCGGCAGTCCTCACTACGCGAGTCCTGAGATCGTGAACGGTATGAAATACAAGGGAAACGCGACTGACATTTGGAGCTGTGGCGTCATCCTCTTTGCTCTTCTCACCGGGAGGCTTCCGTTCGACGACAAGAACGTGCGGACACTGCTCGCCAAAGTCAAGACTGGTAGGTATGAGGTCCCCGCGTATGTCGATCCTATGGCCAGGGATCTATTGAATCGGATGCTTGTCGTTGACGTCAACCAACGAATCACGGTGCGGATCAAGGCATATTTCATCTTTCGCATTTTTTACAGCACTTTTAGATCCCGGAAATCATGGCCCACCCGTGGTTCAATAAGTTGACTCCTGGAATTATCTACGTACCGGCGCCCTCCGTCACCGAACTGGCAAAGCCACTTGCATCCGAAGCCCACATCGATGAAGAGCTATTAGAATCCCTGTGCGTCATCTGGGGAAAGCACGCCGACGTCTTGGGTATCAAAGCCGATCTCTTGAGCCCTCAAGGAGAGGGTACACTCGCGAAAGCATTTTACTTTCTATTGAACCAATACAGGGAACAAACACTCAAAGACCACGGTATCATTCTCGACGTTGACGAGCGACAGGTCAGTCTATCCGGAAAGGTCGTTACCAAGCAATATAGGTCGCCGCCTCCGAAGCGATCCAACAGGCTTGAACCTGACACTTCGATCCGCTATGGGCGGCTGCATACTTGTCGCGATGCGCCTCCGCCGCCTTCTCGGTCGCCTTCTCCGATCCTTCTGGTGACGGATCCTCTTTCGCCGACTTCCATGTCTCGGTCTCGAACGCCGTCTCCTGTTGGTCCTCGGCCTCAAAAATCTCGACCCATATCATCGCCGGTTTCCGAGATTCCGACACGCCATAAGAGTATGACCATCAAACCTGTCGCGACGACTCATCCCAGTGCGCATGCTGAGCTGGCTCGGGCCCGATCATCCACTGTAACAATGCTCTCTCCACGGATTGCTCAAGATTCTCACAACTACCACGCGCACAATCAACAGATGTACCAACCGATGCATATTCCTGGAACTCCTCCCTTTTCTCTTGGACCTGTTCCGAGGACGACGCAGATGACGGCCCCAACTGCGTGGTTCCCTGTACCGTCCCATCCTCCTCAGTCCGTGGGGCCAATCCTTAGTCATGGAAGTTCTCGTTCGCCTCCTAGTGCGGTGCGGCGTATGGACCTCGGCGAAGTACGTTCGACGCGTCTACGGGAGCAACATACAAGGATAGACGTGGATCCTCCGACGCAAAATCCTGGTCGATTTGACACGATGTTTTCATATTACGGAAACGATCCATGCAGCCCCGATGGACGGTCTACTGCCACCATTCAAGTCTATCGAGAGGGTACGCTACCCCAGCTTGACCGATCGCGATATTCACAAGCACCGACACAACATTTCGCCGTACCGAATCCACCCGATGACGTTCACCAGTCTGGAAGGGATCAAGCAAACAAGGAAAACAGCGAAGGCAGAGGCGCGCCTCAGGAGAACGATCCTATACATTTCTCTGGCGGGATCTTTGCTAAGCCACGCGGCCCAGGAAAGGTCGGGAAGGAACTGCGGAACAGTCTGCATGGCGTTGAGTTCTTGAAGCGAGACGGTAAGGAGCGAGAGAGAGATCGGAAACCCAAGGGTGAGTGTGACACATCACGAGGTGTTTCTCAATCGAGTTTGATTTCGTTGTAGTTCCACCGCTCGATTTGAATCCGAGCACGCTGAACGCGAAACGGTCGGTGGTGAGTTCGCCGACGCAGCCAAGTAGTCCACCGGGGGTGCCATCAATTTTGTCTTCTCCGGTGGGCGAGTTCAAAGGGTGGTTTTCCAACTTGTTCAACTGGAGAGCGCACACATACGTGCTTTGTTCTACGAACAATCTCGTGGTGACGCGGGCGGAGACGGGGCGTATTCTGGAGCAATTGGGGGTCACGATCGCGGTCGACGACCTGGATGGGAATGTGCACGCTCACGCAAACTCTCATGTTTTCGGTACTGGAGCTGGGTCTGGGCCTGTGGGGGTATTGCGCTGTCGAACGAACGAGGTCGTCGATGGGCTCAGTGGGGCGGTCGTGCAGAAACATGTGCGGTTTCGGGTCGAGTTTACGGTGGGGTCGACGACGCCGCCGGTTGGTGCGATCGGCGGAGGCAGGTTTATTTCTCCGACCGCCGTCGCCACGGGTGCAGGTTCAAGCGATATCGTGGGCCCTGCCAGTGGTTTGTCGGTGCGGCCCATGACCACGACTACGACCACGCCAACCGCCGCCGGAGGGGGTGTGTCTTCGTCGTTGATGTCCCCTCGACACCCGTTGTTGGGTGGTCGACAAGTTCCAACCGCGATAACAGTGCCACCGCTTGGGGGGTACGCGTGTGCGATCGTATTGGTGCAAGAAAAGGGTTCGTTGTCGACGTTTCGGGCGGTGTGTCGGTGGTTGAGGGAGGAGTGGACGTTGGACGCGTTGAGAAGTCCGCCTGGTGGCGTGAGTGGACATGGAAGGTTTTTGGAGCAGCAATATCAGGGGAGTGGGGTGCAGAGCAGGGGTGATGTCTTCAGGGTAACTTGAACTTTTTTGAATGTGCACACGCGCGAGTCTGGTACTGTGCGTTGGGGACCGTTTATATCCTTGTATTGGTAGATGTACGTTGGCTAGAGTGATCGAGAGATAGACGGGAAATTTGAATTTGTTGGTCAGGACTTGCAATGTTCGACGATCAAGCTGCGATGTGAATCCGAGCAAGAAACTTGAGAGATGTCGTGTGCGAATACATTGGTTTCGAATCCATCCATCCTTTGCTACTTGTGTAGTTTTATGGGAAATATAATATAATGGAACCGAGGTGAACGTGGGGCCTCCGCGCATTCGGTCTACAGCGTTCGGCTGCCCGAGCTCTCAAGTAACAAGGGACAACGAAGCAATATGAATCCTTAGGCCATATGGATCGTCTTCGAACAGCGTGTTTTAACAAAGAACGCAACACTACAGATGTCATAGACTTCTTATCTATACCACGGGCGATCATCGGTCAACTCGAAGGGAAAGCTCGACTAGTTCGTCCACCGTTCTTGCCCATGGCACATGGACCTCCGTGCGTCCCCCTGTTCGCACCTAGTTGCTCGCCATCTACTCCTCTAAGAAGAAGTAGTTACCGGCAGCTAAAATGATCCAATTTCAATAACCGGACGACTGAAGGCGTCACAAACTCATACCCTTCTGTTCGCGATCCTTGATACTGTTCATCTTGTTCACACGTGGCCTAAAGTTGGTAGGATCTCGTCGGAACGTGATCTCCAGCGAGGCCAAGAAGCGGTTCATTCCCGAAAGGAGGGATTGCGGTCTATGCACGACACTGAGTCGTCGACGAATACAATCAACATGCGGTTTGCTTACGGTGTCGCTGTTGCTGTAATGGCTGGCTCGCCCTCAAAGACGATGACGCGATCGGCCAAATAAGTTGCCATGATGAAGTCGTGTTCGATGACGAAGGCGGTCTTCTTCGCATGGAGGATGAAGCTGAGAGGGGGATAAGAAATCTAAATAGCAGTGGCACCTAAATGACATACCGCTTGATAACTTTGCTTGCGATGATGCGTTGCTCGGAATCCAGGAAACTGGAGTGACGCGTGTAGGTAAATTATACCCGCAGTGGTCGGGGTAACTGACCTGCTTGGTTCGTCAAGTAAATAAACAGATACGTTGGGCTTGCCTAACGCCATATCAACAATGATCGATGCGAGAGCGTAAACAACAGAACGTACCCAAGGCGAGGACAATCGCAACGCGTTGCAACTCTCCTCCAGACAAAGTCTTCACGTCCTGATCCATGATGTTATCCAAGCTCATCGGTTTCAAAACGTCGCTTTGGAACTGGGGGTGCATGAAGGCCTGCTTGATCTGTTTTAGCAAGAGCATGCGGACGCTCCCGGGGAACTTTGGTGATATCGTCTGTGGTTTGAGAGAAACGGCAAGCTCCATCTTGTCCGTTTCGACGTCAGGGGTCAGGACCCCTGCCAATAGGCGCACGAACGTAGTCTTTCCGGTACCATTCTCGCCGAGCATAACGACGATCTCCGAGTCGGTAAAACTGCCTCCTTCGACGGTTAGCTTGAAATTACCCAGTGTCTTCGTCATCGCAGGGTAAGTGTAATGTCGTGTCTTGTCGATTATCAACTCCTCCGCGGTCTCCATCATCTTAAAAGACAACGATTCTTCTCGGAAGCGCAGATTTTCAGTGGGAATGAATCCATCAAGAAAAATGTTGATGCCTAGTTCAAAGATGATGGGCAAACCACAGGTCAGATCGGCGGATCACCCACCTTCACGAACGGAATAAGGCATGGTAACTACCCCATACATGGACGGTTTCCCGTACAAACAGCAGACAAAGTCAGACAAGTAATCCAAGACCGAAAGATCGTGCTCCACCGCTATGACGTAGCAGTTCGGGTTGAGTAACGAACGGATAACTTCTGCAGCCTTCAACCGTTGCTTTATATCGAGGTAGCTCGATGGCTCGTCAAACATATACCTGGGTTGAATCAGAATGAACAGTAAAGGCAGACTATGGGGCAAGCATACACGTCTGCCCTCTGAATGCAGGACATCGCGATCGCAAATCTCTGAAGCTCTCCACCTGACAATTGAGAAACCTCGCGGTCGATAACATGGTTTAACTCAAGGTCGTCGCACATTTTCTGCTTGTTATCGAGCTCTAGCTTGGAATCCAACATCTGGTCTACAGACATGGTTCCTTTGATCGCGCGTGGTATGTGGTCGACGTATTGTGGCTTAATGAGCGCTTTGATATTGTCCTCCAAGACCTTGGTGAAGTAATTCTGAAGTTCTGATCCGCGGAAGTATTTCAGGATCTCCTGCCAGTCAGGCGGGTCCTGGGCAAACCATGTTCAATATTCTGCAAGGATAAGGCGGAATTCACATACATCGTATCGACCCAAATTGGGTTTGAGTTTTCCGGCAAGAATTTTGAGAGCCGTGCTCTTTCCTATACCGTTCGTTCCAACAAGGCCGAGGACTTGACCGGGTCGAGGTGTGGGAAGCCGATGAAGCTTGAAAGCATTGGCAGTATATCGGTGGGTAACCTCAGAGTCGAGGTTGGTGGGAAGATTGATGATCGCAATGGCTTCAAAGGGGCACCTTACGCCGATCCGTTTGAACAAGCAAAAGTGGATCCCGCCATGAACTCACTTCTTTACACAGATACCACAACCGATGCATAGATATTCGGATATGAAGGCGATCTTATCAGATGCCTTTACTTCGATACAAAGTTTGCCTTGAGAAGAGTTCAGTATGGCCGAAGCTCATCACGATCAGACGAAATACGCACCCATCTTCACGACAGGACATGACTAGCCACGGAACAAATTAGCCCGGCAGACCGCCCGGTACGACTGATCTCCTCACTTTTTTACACTCTTGTGCACATCGCTTTGGCTTGCAGCGATTTGCATCTACGATGGCGATTCGAGTGATCTTGTCCGCCATATTACTAGTTCGAGTGAGGAGGACACGAAAGCAAGGTGGGAAAATGTGCCGCTGACTAAGATAGTCGAGGCCCAAGTTGGGTACATACTTAGGTAATGGAAGATTTCATAATTCAGACTCCGAAACTCTGGCTTTGTATTGCTCGTCCACCAAGCATCTTCGTTGCTCAGAATGGACAAATCCCTCGACGAGGTAATTCGTTTAGATTTATATTTTTCATGTCGCTTAATCCTTTTTTTCAGGTTATTACCGCTGCCCGCCCCAAGACTCGTAGAGTCGGTCGTCGCACTTCAGCCAAGGCTCAGGTATTGGGTAAACCCACAAACCCTGCTCGTGCCGCTGCTCAGAACGCTGCTGCTGCAAAAGTAGTCGCTGCAGCCACCCCTGTATCTCAATCTGCTGACAAAATCATCGTCTCCAATCTGCCTGTGGACGTGAATGAAGTTCAAGTCAAAGTGCGTTGTTGACATATATTCCACCCAACTGCGTTATTGACCTGTATACACAGGAGCTTTTCCATTCCACCGTCGGCCCTCTGCGTGATGTTACCCTGCACTATGACAGTGCTGGCCGTTCCAAAGGCATTGCCGCCTTGCACTTCCAGAGGAAAGGAGATGGTACCAAGGCATACCAGCAGTATAACAACCGGCTGGTTGATGGGAGTCAGTACTGCCACTTTCTTCTCCCCTTTCCTACGCCTGTTATCCGGAAGATCCTCTGAAGAGCGGAATTCACCATTCCCGCCGAACGCTAGTCGGAGATGACACCTCATTCGCTGGCATGCGCGGTCTTCCCGGGCAGCGATGAAGATTTGTCCTCGCTGCCACCCCCCATGCTTTATGCATGAGGGGGAATACAGTCGTGGAATGCATAGTATGAAGGACTGATCACCCTTCGCAATCCACACTGCCTGCAGCAAACTTTTCGGGCCTACCTCGTTCTGTCCCGGGATTTTAACTCTTCACGTGGTCCTCGGTAACAGGCTTGGTTTATGGGTTATCGCTACCATCCCGCTTTCTTGCTTTTAGAAGTCAGCCAGCTAACGTCCACTATCTCGCGCCCGTCCATCAATTACAGAGCGACCTATGAAGATTGAGATTGTCGTTGATCCTTCGCGCCCTGCACCAGCTCAGTCGTTGGCTTCTCGCGTCGCTCCTCCATCTGCAACCGTGGCTGCCACCGTTTCGGCTGCGAGAGTAACGAGGTTGGGTTATGCTTTCGCTCATCGAATTCTTTTTGCTCATCTACTACTCTAGGCCCGCGTCGCGTGGTATCCGCAGGGCAAGAGGTCGTGGCAGGAAAGGCGGCGAACGTCCGCAGAAGAGTGTCACCGATCTCGATGCTGAGATGGAGGTATGCGTTGAATACTCCCCGGTACATGAATCTGCAGAATCCTGACGAAGTGACAGGACTACAGTGCGAGCAACACAACAGCGCTGGCAACTCCAGTTGCTGCTGCCTGAGCAAAAGTTGTTTATCTTTTCTGCGGTGCCATATCGCCTTCCCCTTTGCTTAATGTACACCCTATGTTCTTCTGGTAGTTTAGTCACATTTGTAAACATTGTACGTTCTGATTGTTTTACTCTTGGTTTTTTTACTTGTGGACACGACTCATGATATAATTGTTTTGAACTTCTTTGAACTCTAGTTCTTCCAGTTTGGTCGCACAAGGGGTGGCATACAACAAAAACTATGTGTCAAGTGACTCTGCCATTGGTATCTCCCATGGCAGACTCTCAGAGGACCAACTCATTTTTGCCTGATTTGATGTTATTCCCCTCAGTACTTAGGCGCAACGTCAATTCCCATCACTCCAATGTTCTACCCAACAGAATATGTGCATGTGTGCAATGACTTCTCCGAATCTATCTCGAACTCCGGTAAACGATAATATAGACAAAGACTCGGAATTCACTGACTACTTCATTACTAGAGGCTGTCCCGAGTGGGGAGAACTTGAGCCCCAGAGTTCTAGATGTCATAAAACATCATTTCTCAGAATCCTGCCCAGTGACTACTACTCTGCATGATCGTAAGTCCAGCCCTTCTCTTCGAATCGGAGCATTCGTCTAAATCATGCGGCCGCAGTGCATGTGCCGCTCGAGGGAATGAGCTGGGGAAACAAGGTTGAACTTCCTTTTCAGTGAGCCTTTGCAGATTGCTTGATCCTTCAGCGATGAGTGCTTCACCTTTGCCCACCTGAGCATCCAGGGTCACCATTCGGTAACATCTTTGAACAGCCTTGCAAATTGTTTTTGCGGCAGTCGGCACCAACGCTTTGGAATAATGACAGAGCCTTCACGAAGCTATTGGTCTTGGGCGACAAGTAGTTAACCTTTGTCCGCCAGGGCGAGACAATAAAAGTCCGCACTCTGAGGCAACTCATCTGGCGTCAGCGATGCAGTTCGCACAGGTGGGCGATTAACAATGAACAGACGAACAAGATTACATGGATGTATTACAAGCATAGCATATGCTGGACGGGTCTGATCGGTTGAACTAGGTCTGTGTAGTAGCCCGGGCACCAAGTTCCCAATATGAATGCATGCTGGATATACTAAGTACACATTGGTGCCTAGTGCATGCATGCTGTTGTTTCCTCCTTCACCTCTGCTACCTTTATTTTCTCATTATTTGATTTGTTTCTGAAATCCAAAGCGTGATACAGGGGAATGAATATAGCTGTAATACTTACAATGATTAGGTACATGGAACCGGAAATTGCCTCGCTATTGTACAATTGTCTTACGGTGAGGAAAGAGTTATTGTTATCTGCAAACGGACATAAACTCGAAGGTTAGAATGTTTTATCGGCAGAGGCTTTGAAATAACCCTACCTTCGGCGCTCAATCTCTTCCTTCAACAACCCATGAATCTCATCTCGGACGATATACGGAGCGGAATACGTAGCATTCCACAATCTCTCAAGGGGAGACTCAGTTCGCGGGATGAGGTACTCCACGACATCAACATAACCCTTGGTCATGGCGTCGGAAACGGGTAGGCATCCGTTGACATCGCACGTCGAGGGATCACAACCAGCATTCACCAGTATCTTCAAAATATCCAGAAGTGAAGCATCGCTTGAAAACCCGGTGAGTTGTATGTCAACGGGGGAAAGTGGCGGACACCGTGTATTTCTGATGGCCAGATGCAAAAGGGTGGCACTCTTGGCCGCTTGAATATGTATATTCGCCCCCTTGCAGATGAGAAGCCGGATCACATTACAAGTGCTTCCTGCGTCTGGTACGAGCTCATCGAAAGCGCTGGTCAAGATGTCGGTGGGAATACATGGGGGTGCTTGGATCGTCAGCAAATATTCGATGACAGTAAGCCATCCCTTGGCAACCGCAAGATGTAGGGGAGTTTTGCCATGGGAATTCGCAAGGGAAGGGTCACAGCCACCATCTACTAGAATCTGCACGACTGATTTCAAGTTATTCTCGGTGAAGGATTTGGATATAGCGAGGTGAAGGAGGTTGTTTCCATTCAGATGAGTGCGTGCATTTGCTCCACTTCTTATGAGTATGCGGAGCACAGGCACTTGACTTCCATACGGTGCTTCCAAGGCAGAAAATAGGATGTCATCTGGAAGGAGTTGACTCAACGAGAGTAGGTATTCCACGACAGAAATGGATCCTTTTTTGACTGCGATGTGGAGACATGTTTTTCCCTGCTTGTCACAAGCAGAAAAATCACAGCCAGCGCCAACAAGAAACTTGGCTACATCCAATCCTTCACTCTCGTCCAGAAACTGCACTCCAGCATGCAACAAGGTGCCATGATTGTCTGAAAGCGCACATGTATCTGTCTCTTTCTCAAGGACAGAACAGATTACTTGGGCTCTCCAGTCTGTCGGAAGCGTGCTCCGAATTATGGCAAGTAGATCTTTGAAGGGGATCGGTCTCCCAGTTGAAAGCAGAAGATCTGCTAGGACGTGAGATTTGCGAGCCAACGCCAGGCGGAAAGGGCTACGACCACTGAGTATACCACGTTTGAAAGGATTGCAACCAACGCCTATCAGAAGCTTGGCCATTTCCATCCCTTGACTCTCGCCAAGAAATCCCACTGCGATGCACAATAAGGTGGCGTAGTAATCATCCGAAGGTCCACCTGTATCCACCCTCTTCTGGATAACAGAACAAATTATGCGGGATTTCCAATGTGCTGGAAGTGAACTGTAAATAACGGGAAACAGGTTGTCAACCGGCGGGTATCCCCTAGATGACAGTAGAAACTCTGCAAGGAGAGGGCATTTATGTTGCAATGCTACGTGGAAAGATGTGAGGCGGCACCTATTGCGCCGGAAAGGATCGCAGCCAACGCTGACCAGGAGTTTCGCTAGGTCCAAACCGTTCTCGCCAAGGGAGGTCACTGTGGTGTGTAACAATGTATCACCATCAACCGAAAGCCCAAGAGCGTCAACCCCTTTCCGAATAAGACAACCGACTGTTCGGGCTCTCCAATCCATGGGGCATGCGCCGGCACTATGAAGTATGGTGAACAGATCGCTGGAAGGAGGGGACCCCTCTGTTGAGAGCAGAAAATCTGTGAGGATGAAAAATTGGCGATTCAATGCTAACTGCAAAGGTGTCGTCTCCTGTGTGTTGTGTCTGAAAGGATCAAAACCAGTGCTGACAAGAGTTTTCACCACGTCCAGACATTGATTCTCGTCAAAAGAGAGTATTGTAGTGTGCAACAAGATATCGCCATTAGATGCAAGCCCATGAGTGCAGACCCCCTTGTGGATGAGAGAGCACATTGTTCGGACTCTCCAATCCGCTGGCAGTTTGCAGCGCAGTAAGGCAAGCAAATCATCGGAAGGTGGGGACCCCCCAGTTGAGAGAAAAAAATCTGAAAGAAGGGAAAATTTGCGATCCAAAGCCATACGGAATGGTGTCGGGCCCTCCATATTGCGTCTGAAGGGATCGCAACCAGCGTTGACCAAAAGCTTTGCCACATCCAGACCTTGGTTCTCATCAAGGGAGAGCACTGTAACGTGCAGTAAGGTGTAGCCATCAGTCGAAAGTGCCCCTGCATCAACCCCCTTCTCAAGGAGGGAGCAGATTGTCTTGGATCTCCAATCCGGCGGCAGTGCACTGTGCATTATGGAAAACAGATCATCGGAAGGAGGTAATCCCCTTGTAGAGAGCAGAAAGTCTGACAACAAGGGGAATTTGCGATACAAGGCCAAACGGAATGGTGTTCTGTCCCGCGCATCACGTCCAAAAGGATCGCAGCCAGCTTCGACCAAGAGTTTTGCTAAGCTCAAACCTCGGCTCTCATCAAAACAGAGAACGATGATGTGTAGCAAGGTGTCGCCATTGGCAGCCGAAAGCCCCAGTCTGAATGCGCTAACTCCTTTCTGAATGAGAGAATAGATTGTATTAGCTCTCCAATCTGCTGGAAGGGTACTGCTCGCTATGGCAAACAGTATTTCGGGAGGAGGGAGTGCTGACTTGAAGAGAAGATAGTTTGCAAGGGGAAGAAGCGCGTGATCCAATGCAAGCTTAAAAGGCATTTTTCCTTTCACGTCGCCTTTGAATGGATCACAACCACCGCCAACAAGGAGTTCGGCTACCTCCAGTTCATGGCCACGATCGGATGTCACCATTCGATGTAACAAAGTGTCTCCATACTTCGTAATGGCGTGCACGTCTTCCCCTCTGCCAATCAGGCCACGAAGAGTCCCGACTTTCCATGTTGTTGGGCACCTGCTTTCAACCACGGAGAGCACTGGCAGGACATCCGGAAGCGTCCCTAGTGGTAACAGATAGTCCGCCACTGAGGGGTACCCTTGTTCCAGCGCGAAATGAAGAGGCGTCTTCCCGGCCGCGTTACGCACAAAGGGGTTGTAACCCATTCCTATAAACATCTTGATTGCTTCAAGACATTCTCCTTCCTCGAGATATCGCAGGATCAGGTGCAAGGAAGTATCTTCAATGTCATCGACAAGCACGTCGATCCCTGCGTCAACAATGAACCGGACTATTGATATCCTCTCTGAATGAGAACGAGTGATTCTCAACATTATTGATGTGAAATCGGAGGGGAGAGGGGAGCCTAGCATCAAGAGATACAGCATGATAGCGTGGTATCCCCCTTCGATTGCGAACTGGAGTGCTGTCTTCCGAGCAGAGTTGCAAGCACCAGGATCCACGCCAACCTGGACGAGTCTGCGAATCATGACGATTATGTCCTTCTCATACGTCAAAGGAGGTCGCCGTTCTAGCAATCCAACAGGGGAAGGCATGATATTCCCAGGTTCGGCCGCCCACTCTATAAATTCGTCGGTTTCCAATAGTCTCCTAAGAATTCGGATAGGAAAGTGGAAGTTGCCATCTCTGCAGCGCACGAATAGCCCTGTCGGTACGACACTCCCAGAAGATAACAGCAGATCAACAATGGCATCGTGCTGCCGACTGACAGCAACTTGAAGGGGTAATGCAAGGTGGGATGCATCAACGACTAGACCTTTTTCATTTACTTTGGCACCATGTAATAGCAATACGTGGGCTTGCTGGACCTTGCCGAAATGTGCAGCATACACCAAC